>PVKS010016279.1:0-44240 GCA_004027875.1 Aplodontia rufa
CTGAACTACGTCCCCAGGCTTTTTAAATTTTTTTAATTTTGAGACTAGGTCTTACTAAGTTGCTGAAGCTGGCCTCGAACTTGAGATCTTCCTGCCTCAGTCTTCCAAGTAGCTGGGTGTGTGTCATGGTGCCTGGCTTGCTTCATTTATGTGGTGGTGGTAAGGCTTGCATTGTGCATGTTGGTAGATGTATTTCTAGCTTAGATAGTCAATGGAAACCATTAGGAGTGTTTTTCATAGACACTGAATGACCAAATATAGCAAGCCAAAATATATATAGAGTTGTATTATATAATGTTTATTTTTCTGTATGTTGTGATTTTGGGACATCTTTAAAGTCTTTTTGGCTAGGGGAATGACTGACTGCCTTGCCTGGGGTTAGTCAGTTTTTTAAGATAGCAAAGGACTCACCAGGGAGAACAATGCCTGTGATAATTCAAACTAACCAATTATAGCCTTGTTTCCTCTATCCCGGCCTATATACTCAAGAGGGGCAATATTCCTCTGCTTTTATCATCCAGGGCCAGGTACCATGTAACTAGAGATCACCCATAAAGCCCCCACTGGAATTATGGAGGACTGCCACTCCTAAATTGTTTACCCTGCCTTTTCTTGCCTATCCCCTTGGCAACTCCAATAAAGGTCTTGGCCTAAGCTCTCCTTTGGCTCCTGTCTCTTGCTATCTAACCCCAGCCTTGTGCTTCTCCTGTGACTCTGCATAGTATGAAGTGTGACTCGTTAAGGCTTGTGAGTATAATAAACTTTGTTTACCTGAGCCTCTCCTTTGTCTTTTTGTGGCTATACCTGATTACTATGTAAAAGAATACAGAACAATGATGCTGTATATTGCTTTATGAATTATCATATCTGAAAAAAGGTATTTTAACTTTTGACATAATTAATTTTTTTGCAAGAATTTTCGTAACTTTTATTTGTGTTTTTTCTCTTCTTATTTGTATGTAGTTTTATAACTTTCCTTATTTTAGTGTTTGTGTTGAGAATTGTTTTGTTGAAAATTTTGTCAGCCTTACAATATATATCAATAACATAGGCAGATTCATGTGGATTCATCATTTTTTATATTTATTGATTTTTCTGTTACTAAAGTGTATTATAAATCTTATGAGATATCAGAAAACATAATAACTAAAGAATTGATTATGATGCTATATAACAAAAAAATCTCAAATTATAATGAGATAATAATTATAATGAGATAATAATTTCTTTTTCTTTCATATAACACAGACCAGAGGAGGTGCATTCAAGGCCGTTGGGATGCCTCTGCACCCTTAATATGTGGCTTTGGTGTCTGTGGTTATTTCCCTCTTCCATCCAGCTAGTTATCCAGCCAGGAAATTAGAAGAAAGAGAGCCAGGAATACACCCATTCATTCCTGGACATGGGGAATGACATACCTGATGTCCACTGATGTGCAGAACTTAGCAACATGACCACACTAAACTGAAAGAGAGACTGGGTAATGTAGTCTCTATCAGGGCAGCCATTTTTAAGCTTGGGCATTTTTTTTATGGGAAGAGGAGAATGAATGTTGGTATATAACTGTAGTCCCTGCTATAAACATGTATATAGCTTCTAAAGAACATAGCTTTCCATAATAATTGCCACCCTTGCTCCACAACCTTGGTAAAACTCTCTTTTCAAGTCCAATATTGCAGAAAGCTGTAATGAAAATGTCTTTTGAAATGGGATTAAAACATCAGTTAACTAGTACCAGTCTGTTTGAAGCCTTTTTTTAATGGGATTCCTTCTATGTGTAGATGCCCTCCCTCTCACTCATACCAGACACACAGACACGTACTTTATGTGTATCATTTGTTTATTCATGTTTATAAATAAATATTTATTAAAAACTATATGTGACCATAGCTATGCTAGGTGACAAAAATGCTTTTATATTATGGTTTAATATTTGTTTATAACTGTGATCCTGAGGTTAAGCAAAATCTCTAATGTTTAAAGTAAGGTGATGATATTAGGATTTAATGCTTTCTGCTCTGACCTAAAAGGTAGATATTAGATCGCTAAAAGCCAACAAAAATAATTCTTTTAGAAGTATCTGGTTTGTTTTGGTTCTGTAGTGTCTGTATTTAATTGTATCTTGTTGTGAGGTCTTTTTCCCTGTGTACTTGTGAATAGGCATCATACACAAAATAATTATGAAAATATGATAGATAATATATTAAGGAAATGAAAATTTCATCTTCAAACTCAAAATCAGAATTGTTCTTTTGTTAATTAGGTACTAGTTCCTCAGAATTAAGTTCCTTATTTTATCATTATTCGCTATAAGTTTACTAGAGGAAACCTAAAATTTCATACAAAACGCACTTTATTTTTTTTTAAGAGAGAGAGATAGTGAGAGAGATGGAGATAGAGAGAATCAGTTTTTATTTTAGTTTTTCCACATAGCTTTCGTTGCTCTGACAGTAGTTGTGTACATGGGTGCTGGGGTTTGAACCCGTGTACTCGCGCATGCCAGGCAAGGGCCATAACCACTGAACCGCTGCTCCAGCCCCCATAATGCACTCTTAAGACACATCTAGATGTTGCATTGGTTAAAGATATAAAATATTCTCTGATATTTAAAAAATGTTTATGTAGGTTCAATGACTAAATAGAGTTTAGCATTCATTACTTTTGTATATCTTTGGAGTTCCATTTTTGTGCCAGATATTTGGTGTTTATGAGACTTATGCTACCCAGCATTAGTATGAATGTTTGGTGTTTTTGTACAGTAAGGACAAATTCAGGAAAGTATTATAATATAGGTATGTATAAATGTTGTACAAAGGTGGCTCTACATCTAAGACTGGAATTTTTTCATGGGAATTATACTGCCTTTTAATCAATTGCTGTGTGAAAGAAAGTTAAGGGTAAAATTACATGTATGTATGTATGTATGCAGAGAAAGTACATGTATGAAAATTGATGATTACCCAGTCTGTACTTAGTAGCAAATGTGACCAGGGCCAGTTATTTTCACAGTTAAAAAAATTAACCTGTCATTTTTCTATTTTCTTTATTACAAAAGTAATGCATGCTAATTGAAAAATATACTGGAAATTCAGAATTCATGTGATAGGATTTTAAAATTTTACTCATCTTAATGTATTTGGAAAGGTATGCATTGATTTATATATCAAATTGTCTTTATATACTATTACTTCCAAAATTTTCCATAGTATTGTCCTTGGGCTACAGATTTTGACCCATTGGAATTTTCTGGATTATGGCTATTGCCAAAGATTCTCACAATTTATTGGAATTCTCTACATGTTAATGATATTAAGTCTCTAGTTTGTCATTTACCTTGTCTTTGCATATAATATAATTTTTCATTATATAGAAATTTAAAATATTGCTTGCAACCAAATCTGTATAAAACCTTTTGTTCTTCTTTAGGTCTTCTTATGCTCAGATGGGAGATATTTTTTCTTTTTTAGAGCTTACATTTAGCTCCTAAAACATTTGGAGTTAATTTGGTCATGAGGCGAGGTGCTAATAACCCTTTTTTCTCAAAGTGTACTTAACACTTACCAGAGACAGTTACTGAATAATATTTTTCTTGTTTCATTGCATTTTTAATATAGATCTTTTTCTATATATTTGATATATCCACTTGATTAAATATGAACCCTAATAAGATTATATCACAGTAAAGAAGGCTTTAAAATGAGATGGTGGTTAGGAGAGAAATTTTGTTCTTCTTTTTATAGGAGTGACAGTTTAAAATTTCTTTTAGCATACATTGATTATTGATTACTTTCTAAATTGTTTATAATAATCTAACAAGATTGGAATGTTTATTTTTATAACTGGGATAACATGTTTAGTGGTATCATTTCTACTTAATCTATGATAAATATATCGAGTTGATCAGTTGAAATATTTGCTTGTTATTGAGGTGTTTTTGCTTAATAGTTTCTTAATCTTTGTAATAAATACATCATTGAGTTGGTCAGTTAAAATATTTTCTTATTATTGAGGTGTTTTTGCTTAATAGTTGAAAGTAAAGCTTTTTACTTCATTTATATGTATTATGTGCTTTTCCCCCAGAGTACAGTTTATATATTTTTTAAAATTGATAGCAGTGGTGTTTTATTCAGTTATGAACAATGAAATTTTGTCATTTGCAGGAAAATGGATGGAACTTGAGAATATTATATTAAGAGAAATAAGCTAAACTCAGAAAGTCAAGGGTGGTATGTTTTCTTTCATGTGGAAACTAGAGAGGAAAAAGGTAAAGTAAAGTGGAGGGAATATAGTAGAGGAGAGAAGGGACCGTTAGGAAGAAGAGGGAAGGGAAAGAGGAAATACTGCGGAATGATATTATCAAAATTATATAGCTGTATTGTGTTCATGTATGAATAAGCAATAAAGAATTGCATCATTATGTACAAGTATAATGCACTGATAAAAGTATGGAAAAAATTGTTAGCAGAAACTGACATTTTTTTCTCTTTTTAAAGGGAAAAATTTATACACAAATGAATATGTGGCGATTAAACTGGTAAGTTCATATTTGTTACTTTTCCTTAATTATTTCCTTGTTTATGTTATAATTATGTTTTATTTTCATGTCATTTATATTTTAAGGGTTTATTTGAAAAAGAAAAACAATATGCATGTCTGCTTTTTTGTTACTAAAATCTTAGTATCATCATACCCTTCAAGTAATAATTATGTGTAGAATGTTAGTGTTTTTCTATGCCTCAAAAATTTAGTCCTTTATTTTGGCAGGTTTATAGTACTGAGGTTTTGAATTTTGGCCCTATTTTTAATTTAGAGAAGCATTTTTAATTAGATAAAAATCAGAAAGCCTGATTTCTCTTACTGATTCAAGCATTTGAACAAAACAGATGTGTTCTTAAATATTCAGGATTACATTCTTTGAAAACATGCTTTCAAGTAGCTTCTGAAGCTTTTTATTCTATTTACATTTTATGAATCAGGTAAAGCTGACTATTGTTTGACTTTTAGTGATTCAGAAATGCTTGATGTCGGTGCAGGATAGCAGGGAAAATAAGTTGCCATGGGACTATTCTGAATTTGTTTGTTGTTCTTGAGACAGGGTCTCGTGAGTTGCCCAGGCTATCCCTGCATCTCAAATTCTCCTACTTCAGCCTCCCAAGTATCTGGGATTACAGCCATATGCCACTTTGTGTGACTCCATGGAATTTTTCTGAAGTCCTAAATGTGCCCAGTGTGACACTTACAAGATGGATCCCTTTTGGAAGAATTCGACCTAGGAATTATTTTGATAAAACATTTTTTTTTTTTGTAAGAGAGAGGGTGAGAGAGAGAGAAGGAGAGAATCAATTATTATTTATTTCTTCTTGTGACTTTTGTTGCTCCAGCACTTTGTTGCTTAGGTGGTACTTGCGCATGCCAGGCAAGTGCTGTAACTTCGGAGCCAGTGCTCCAGCCCCCATATTTTTCTATCTGGTTTGTCACTAAGATTTCCCTGAGGTTTAGCATGGCTTTTTTTTTTTTTTTTTAGTCTGCTTGACTTTGAAACCTTGTCTCTGTAAATATAGTTTGTATTATTAGGGTGATACGAAACTAATATATAAAGGAGAGACTTTTGGAGGAAGAGACATTGGGAGGAAATAGAACAGCTTTTGAGATGAAGTGGAAAAACTCTTAATGTGTCTTTGTGAGTATAGACCAAGTTGCAACAAATGCTGTTTATTTTCCCTTGGAAATAAAGATGTGCAGTAGGATGTGGTACCATTAGGAGAGCCTGGCTGGTTGGTATGTGGCATTTGCTTAGATATAAGTTCACTTTGCTTTCAAGGTCTAGTTCTTGACTTTATGATAAAAAAAATCTTTTTTTAATTAATTAATTAATTAAACGTTGTGGTGCTGGGAATTGAAACCAGGACCTTGTGGATGCCAGACATGTGTTCTACCACTGAGTTACATACTCCAATAACACATATTATACAAAATCTAATTAGGTCATTTCACCAAAATTGTTATTCTTCCTCAGAGTTGGATTCCCAGTAGTCAATCATTGGAATTATTTCACACAATCATGTTCTCAGAGATGAAAATATTCAGCAATGTTAATTTCTAATTTATAATGATGTATTTTACTATTACAAGCGCAAAATGCTCAAATCATTATAAATAGTGTGTTTTCTTTCTGTAGGATGATTTACATAGAAAGTCAAATTAAAACTAGAAGGTTCTTATGAGCATGAAATCAATCAGTACAGACAAGAGGAGTTAGTGAATATGAATCACATGAGGAGATTCAGGGTACAGAAGCTAGAGAGTAATTGAATGGGCACTACTGATTTTTTTCCTTTCTTTTTTCTTGTTGTAGGCCAGTGGTGTTGAATTTAGACATTTTATGGTATTGGGGTTGGGGATGGCATGCAATGTCTATATTCTGTTTTTGACAGAGCAACCATGGGGAGAAAGTCCTGTGTGGGAATGATTTTTGTCAGCTAGGCTAAGGCAGATAAACCTTTGTGTGAACGCAGGAACCACTGCTTTAGGCTGACTTTTCCTCGTCTAAAATGACCTTAGATCCTTTTTTTTTTTGAAGATTTTGTACTTGTTTGTCCTATTCGTACTTCTCATGCCTTGGTAAACATTTGTTTTGTCATCTTTAAGTCTTATGCATACATACAAGTATCACTTTTTCTTGTTTATTTTGTGACATATCACTATCCTTTTAATTATGTTTTTCCTCTTTTTAAAAAAAACTTGCTCTTTTAAAAGCACAGTGATCAGCATTATCATATAATAATTATTCAGAGTATTTTGTGGTAACTGGGAATGTTTTTAGATATAGATATGTCTTTAGTATTTTGAGGTTGAGGTGTGGAATTTAGTCATGCTATCCTCAATGACATCCAAAAGTATATTGGAAGGACAGAAAGTTTTTTACATAAGTTGGTTAGACCATAGTTTGGTACTTAGTTTGCTATTTCTCTGTATTTTTCTGTTTGTATCTGATGTACCTGATTGTAACAGATAGGATATAATTTTGTTCAGAATTGGTTAAAAAAGTAATCACTTGAAAATGTTATATTTTCAGTACTGATTTTTATATTTTGGTACATACAAATAAAGGCATTATTTGATAACAATGTTGAGAGAACAGCTTTCAGTGATTGTTTTCAGCTGTTACTTCTTATAAGGATATTTACATTTATCTAATGGTACCTAAGTTTATATTGGTGTTTGTTTTAGGATAATTTTTTAATTTGACCTTGGCCACCACCCTTTTACATTGTTTAAGCATAAATAATAGCAAGTTATCTATAAGTAAACCCTTTTACATTGTTTAAGCATAAATAATAGCAAGTTATCTATAAATAATAAAAATGTCACTCTGTGGTAATATAACTTTTGCTATGTGATGATATAATAAAATTTTATTGCTAATAAAGTACTGGAATCAAGTTGAAATGACTAAAATAAGTCAGAGATGGGTCATTTTTTTTTTTTTTGCCTACGGGATATTATATAATTTCACAAGTGATTGTATAAATGGGCCTCAGTTTATTACATCTTATGATTTTTTACCATTAGATTATTTTTGTATTTTAGAGAGAGAGAAGAAAAGAAAGTAAATTTTATTTATTTTTTCATCTTTGAAAAAAAGTTTTTTTTTTTTTGTGTGTGTGACACTTAGTTGTATATGTGGTGTGTTGAATCCAAGTCCTTGCACATGCCAGGTAAGTGCTGTACTGCTGAGCCCAACTCTCCAACCTCTACTTTTAGATTTTTACCTGAAGAATTTTAGATAATAAAGAACTGTGCAGAAGATATATCTGTTACCTTGTTATACTTTTCTATTGGTTCTTGCTTAAATTTCCTATATAATTTTACAGTTTTCTTTTTCCTGTATTTTCACATTTAATGTTATATATAGTATCCAAAAGTTATGTTGCTTCTGTTCAAGTTGCTTTTGTGTTGTGTGCATATGTATACAGATGTAATCACAAAAACATGTTGATTTATAGAAGACACATACATCTAAAGCATATACTGTATAATATTATTTAGATGAAATCCAATAACGGGCAAAACTAACCCAAAGGTGAAAAAAGTAAAAAGTGATTACCTCTTTGGAAGAGATGATGGAAATGTTCTGTAGATAGTTTGGTATGTTGGTTTTAGGAGTATATGTAGTTAACAAAGCTAATGGGCCTATTCCTTAAGAGTTCCGTTTTATTGTGTGTAAGCCACAACTCAGTTTAAAATATTTTAAAAAGCCTTGTTACTATCAACATTTTCGTATTACCATCTTTGTTCTTTCTTACTTTTTAGGGGGAGGGTCTGCTGGGTATTGAACCCAGGGCCTTATGCATGCTAAGCAAATGCACTACCACTGAACTACTCCCTCACCTACTCTTGCTTTTCATTGTCTTCACTTTAGCCTAGAACCTCCATATCAGAATACAGAGTTCACAGGTGAATTCCTGAGAGCAGGAGAAGTAGTGTAAGGGCCAACATTTGCTTAGTTATGGATGTTCAGTGTGTATATATATTTTAGGGTTTCTAGGACATAATAGACTACCCTAATGCTTGATCTAACAGCTATGTACCTTATATACATTTATGGATGGCATCAGTTTATTTTACATTGAACATAGTGTTTATACAGATCTAAATTTAGCAAAAAATGCCTAGTAAAAATAAATTTAGAGGAAAAATGCCTAGTAAAAATATAAGAATTGACATGAAAATTTGTGATATTTAGAATTGGGGCCTAATGTTCTCTTAATAACTTAAATGTCATTGTTCATTTATTCTTTCATTAGGAGCCCATGAAATCCAGAGCACCACAGCTACATTTGGAATACAGATTCTACAAGCAGTTAGGATCTGGAGGTAAAGTCTTATTTTAATTAAAAAAATCGATATAAAAGAGATATGCATGACAGTAATTCTTGAATTTCAAGGAATAATATTTTAAATTTGATTATGAGTCATATCTGAAGGCTTTTCTTACTAAACATTGTCTTACTATAGACTTTTAAAAATAGTCCTTATATTTATTGGCAAAATATCTTGTAATTAAGATATTTTTAAAAAAGTTTTATTAGAGCTTTATGGTTATACATAGTAGTTGGGTTCATCCTGATTAACTCATACATGCATTGAAGTCAGTTTTGATTTGTCGTAATGGCCCTTTTTATTTTAAATATGACAAATTTGGAGCTTTTGTGTTGGTGCTAACATTGGTAAAGAATATTATAAAAAATTGAGAGTATAAAATGCATGTAACTTCTATATTCTTAGCCTTTTGAGCAATATTATTGCTATTGAAGTGTCTTACCATATGATAGGCTGAAAAATGGTATGATAAAAGATAAAACATGATTATCCTGGAACTTATAAATGTTAACCATATGGCAAAGAGTTTGTAGACATGATGAAATTAAGGATTTTGAGATGGTGAGTTATTCTGGATTATCTGGGATAGTCCTAAAGACAATCACAAGCATCCTAGTGAGAGGCAGGAAATGTTTTACATACACAGAAAAGAAGGCATTCTGACCATGGGGGAGAGATGCAGTGATGCTTATGTAAGCCAAGGAACACTTGCAGCTGTAAAGTCCTGGAAGAGGCATCTAAGTTTGTCTTTGAGAGCCTGTGAAGGAAGCATGGCCTTGCCAAACCCTGGAGATTTGATTTCTAACTTTAGGCATCCAGATTATTTAGTTTATTTTATTAACCTGTTACAGTAACTCTGAGAAACTTAACAGGTGTTTTTAATATAAACTTTAAATTCAAGTAAGAGTGAATATTTTGTGTCATTGGAAAAAATTAATGGAAACATTTTCTATTATCTTTTACTTCCTCTATATTAAAGCTTCTCATATCTCTACTTTTGTGTACTCTCTTCTAATTATAATAATTTTATTATACAGTTTCTTATATGGTACAGATAGGGCATTTTGATTCCCCAGATTTAATAAAATGGAATTTTTTTCATGTATCTTTTTGTGAACATTTGTACATCCTGCTTAGTAGAACTTTCCATTTCATCATATAGTATGGATTTTTGCATTTTTTCCTCAATAATATACTTTACAATTGAGTAGTAATTGCAGGGGCAGGTTTGGAATTTTGTATTAAAGCATCTGTCACTAGAAACTTTTCTCCTTTTTTTTTTTTTTTTTTTTTTTTTTTTTTTTTTTTTTTTTTTTTAAGTGAGTGCTGCTGGGATTGAACCCGGGGCCCTGGTACCTGCTAAACAAGCACTCTAACACTGAATTACATTCCCTGCACCATGATAAACTTTGTATAATGTATTTGTTACATCTGATAAAAAACAGGCCTTTGTTTAGCCTTCCATGTTGCTATGACAGAATACTTTATATAATCAAGATTTATTTTGGCTCATGGTTTCAGTCCATGGTTGGTTGGCCCTGTTGCTTTGGGCTTGTGCTGTGGCAGGAGTGGTGGAGGAGTTCTATTCAGCTCAAGGCAACTTGGAAACAAAGAGAGAGACTGGAAGGGGCTGGGGTCCCAATATCCCCTTCAAGGGTACACCTCTACCTACCTACTTTCTTCTACTCGGCCCAACTAATAAAGTTTCTACCGCCTTCCTGTAGTGCCATAGGCTGGCAACCATGCATTTAATACATGAGCTTTAGGGAGATACCACATACAAATGGTATCTAGGCCTCAGTTACCAAAATTATCTCTGATAATTATGATTTAAGTTTTGAGGATAAAACTTATTGTGTGTAAATCCATACATACTAGTTAGGACTAGCAGTTAAGAAGCTAAGTATAAAAGGAAAACAACAACAACACAAACTTAATGGCACATATGCTGGAAATTCAAGAAATAACCTATAATATAGTGCATTGCTTTATCCAGGGTTTCAAACACTGTCATCAACATCTTGAGTCTTTGTCATCTGCCCTTCTTTGTATATATAAGCTCCACTGTCTGGTTGGCTTTCCTTATAAGATGGCAAAGGCAGCCTCCATAGCCTAGGCTTAGCAATTATAAAAGCATCTTTTTCCCCCCCTAAAAGTTCTCCAGCAAATGTTCTAGGACTAAACATTACTTTGATTGATCACTATGAATTTGATTGTCCAAAGTTAGGTCATGTGCACATCCAGAAGCTACCTGATCTTAGATTGGAGAACTGTGGTTGCCTATTGGGAAATTGAAGTGTTATCAGAAGGGGGGGTTGGGTGGTGTGAAGATTAACACAACAGCTCTGTCTACTGAAGTAGTAGAACTTTTTACTTGGAAAAATGGGATTGGATGGTTTAATTTGATAAGCATGAAGAAGTCAATTTGGAATTTAGTTAATTCCACTTAACTAATTAAAGGTACACTTTTATTATCTTAACATTGCCCATTTTAAGTTTAAATTATGTCAGAGGTAGTTATAATAAAAATGAAACATAAAACATCTATATCTTTTAGCACTCAAAATACCATAGGACAGCAGTGTAGCACAGGTGTGGGTTCCACCCTTTACACAAGGTAACCTTTATATTTAAGGAGGTTCCCCTCTGCCATAGTACTATTTATATAGGTTGAAATGTGAATGGTGTTGCCAGAAGGTATCATAGTGGCTGTGAAACTGTGACAAGTGTGATATTTTTATTTATTTTATAAGAGAAAATAAAAAAATTTTTTTTTCAGTTTTTCATGTGGCTTTCATTGCTCCAGCACTTGGTTGTGTATGTGGTGCTGGGTTTGAACCATGTCCTCGCGCATGCTAGGCAAGCACCATAACTGCGGAGCCACCAGCCCCAAGTTTGATGTTTTTGTATTTCATATGAGTCACATGAATTTTAGGGACTTTTTGTGTTTTATATAAATTGTGAATTAAATAAAAAACTTTTTTATTTATTTATTTTATGTGAGCCTTGTAGAAAATAAGAATGCTTAATTGTTAGGGGAGAACTGGTGATTGAAACAATTTCATTTTCGAATTGATATCTGTAATGATCATATTTTCATATTGTTCTTAATCATGCATGAGCCATTTCAGGTAATTTAACCTGTAACTCTTTGTGGTATATATTTTTTTATTTTGTTAACAACTTGATTTTATTAGCATTCTCTTTAAAAATGTATTTAAAGATATACTTAATGGGAAGAATATATAAAGAATTCCTAAACCTTGCTGGGTGCAAGTAGCCCAGGATGCTGAGGCAGGAGGATCACAAGTTCAAAGCCAGCCTCAGCAAATTCACAAGACCCTATGCAACTTACAGAGGCCCTGTCTCAAAATAAAATAAAATAAAAAGGGCTGGGGATGTGGGTAAGTGCCCCTGGATTCAATGGTATAATTCTGGTTTAAAAAGAAAAAAAGAAATTCTTAAAACTTACCACCGAAATAGAACTGACTAAATTACAAAATGAGAAAGGAACTTGAATAGACATTTCTCAAAAGATATATGAATGGTCCATAAAATATGAAAAGAAAGATGCTCAGCATTACTAATAAGTAGGGAATGCAACTCAGAACCTCAGTGAGATGCCACTTCATACACTTCAATATGACTCCTAAACAAACCAACCAAAACCAGAAAACAGCAAGCATTAGCGAGGTTGTGGAGAAATGAGAATCCTTGTACATTAATGTAGTAACTGTAAAATGGTGCAACCACCATGGGAAACTGTGATGGTTCCTCAGGAAATTAAGCATAGAACAACCTTTTGTTTTAGAAATTCCAGTTCTGGATTTTAGATAAAATTCTTCATATAGAAGAATTGAAAATCGGAACAGCAACAAAAAATTTTATACCCATGTTCATAGCAATATTGCAGTGGCAGAAAGGTGGAAGCAAGTCAAGTATCTATGGATAGAAAAATGGATACACAAATCATGGTGCATAATTTCAGTGGAACATTATACAGCCTGAAAAAGAAAGGAAATTTGAGACTTGTTTTAATACAGATATATCTTCAAGACATTATGCTGAGCGGTAGAGGACAGTCACAAAAGGTCAAATGCTGTATGGTTCCACTTTAATGAGGCATCTAGAACAGACAGATGCATGGAGACAGAAATTATAAATGTCATATTTAGGAGCTTGTGGGGGAGGAAAGAAATGGAAATCATTGCTTAATGGGTGTTTTACTTTGAGATGATGAAAAGTTTCTAAAGATGGATAATGGTGACAGTTATACAGCAGGGTGAATGTACTTAATACCACTGAACTGTACATTTAAAATGGTTAAAATGATGAATTTTGTGTTCTGAATATTCTATCACAATAAAGAATAAATTAGAAGGAAAGATTTATTTAGAATTATTTACTGAGGTATCTGAAAAAGTATAGTTTGGTTCTATTTGTTTTTCTTTTTTAAGAGAGAGGGACAGTGAGAGAGAGAGCATGCGAGAGAATCAATTTTATTTAGTTTTTCATCTGGTTTTTGTTGCTCTGACACTTAGTTGTGTCTTTTTGGGTTTTAATCATCCTGTAAGTTCATGTATCTCTCTTTCCTTGCCTTTAGTTTCCCCTGGCAACATTCATTTTTTCTATTTATGTACTGAATCTGTATATGTATGTGTGTGTATGTATGTGTGTGTGTATATACTATATATATATATATAGTATTGTGCATTTTGTATACAGTATGCATATGTGGGCTGAGTTTTTCATTACTTAGCTTTAGCTAGGATGAGAATACTGTTTTATTCCATTATCACTTTCTGTGATAGCAAATTTAATGTACTAAATAATCTTATTTTGTCACATCTACTTAGCATTCATTGAGTAGAATGAAGATCTGGATTTGGGAACCATTAGTAGTGAGATGGTTTTGAAAGCTAAGGGAATGTGTGAGATCTCCTTGGGAGAGTATAGGGATGGACAAGAGTAGAAGAATAAGGACAAAGATATGGGACCATTGTTTTGGGTAGGAATTAATTTGACTCAGTGACAAAAATTGTGATGCAAGTAGCTTAGACAAGTTAAAGGATGTCTTGTAAGAAATAGAAATATGGGGGCTAGAGAGGTGGCTCAGTGGTAGAGTGCTTGCCTGGCACGCTCAAGGACCTGGGTTCAAACCCCAGCACCATGTAAACAACTAAGTGGAGGAAAAAGAAAGATGAAAAAATAAATAAAATTGACTCACTCTCTCTCTCTAAAAAAAAAAAAAAGAAAGAAAAGTAAATATCACGTTCTGAGGTACACAATCGTAGGACTGGCATAACCGCTCAAAATAAGGAAGTAGGCTCCTATCCTTAGGGTGTGGCTTTCTTCTTAAAAATCCAGGATCTTTTGAAACAGGAGAGGGGGAGGAGAGGATGAAATTAGTGTCTGTGTAAAGATAACTTCCAATTCTTTATTTCCTTCATGCATGAATGTCCCTAGAACTGAACTCTCTTACCTTCTTCTCATCTTACTTTTCCACTGATTTTCTTTCCTTACAACAGACATGCTTGATCTTCTGGATGACCAAATTTCATTAGTTGCACACCCATGCCAGCTAAAATGTTAGTCTCTTCTTTGGTTTTGACCTGTTGGGATAGTAAACACATTCTGTCAGTACTCTCTTAGGGTCTCTCTTGATTACATTCTTTTCTTTTTGTCCCCATTGTCACTTTTCTTTAAATTGTCTTCTTTTTGTACTTCTAACCTCCTTCTTCCTTCTACCTCTTTATAGGAATTCATCATTTAGTGTAGATGACAAATTTCTGCCTCTTTCTACTATCTACTTTTTTGTTGCATTCAATTAATTAATCATTGAATAAATATTATTATTTTCACATGCTTATATTCTGCTTTCTGGAATATCTTTCCTAGTGAATTCCTTTCTTCTTTAGGACCCAGCTAAATGTCATCTGCTTTGTAGTACATTTGCTGACATCTGTTTTGTTCCTGTCCAGAAAAGAGATTTTTACTTTGGTCAGGTATTATTGTAAATATACCTTTTTCTTTCATCATATATTATGTTGTTATTTGTGATAATATGTTCACATTTTCCTTCTTGGAACTGAGCAGAATGATTACCAATTTTAGGTCCTTGATAAATAGTTGAAATGATAAACTGTCAAATGAAAAAAAAAGACTTTTAAAATTAGATGTGAAATAATGTATAATTTCCAGTAGCTTTGTCATTTCTGGGATCCTATGTTCAAAACTTGTTATCTTAATCTCAGTGTGAAATTGCAATATTATGTAATTTGAGTTTATTTCAGGTTTGGATAAATAATACCATTCCAAATTTTTATTTATTTTAACTGATTTATTTGTATTATCCTATGATTAGGTACATTTAATTCTTGATTTTAGTGAACAAGAGGTAGAAACAAAAAATTGATGATAATATTTAAGTTAATGGAAATGGTAAACCAAAACAGTTTCAGAATGTTTTATAATAAAACTTTATTAAAGTTATATAAAAAACTTAATTAATGAAACTTTGTTAGAGTTTATGTAAACTTTCTGAACTATACAATTTAGCCATTTAAAAATAATCACTTTGCAGAGAAATAAAGGCTCTACGTCCTATAATTAGTTTAATTTTCTATTTGTTTAAATGTGTTTTAATTATTGATGTTTTATTAAAAGATGTGCAAACTATTTTGAAATTTGTGGGACCATTTTTTGAAGATCTGTGATTCTAAGTAATGCTTCTTTTATTAAATTATTTCCTTGACATCAAAAAGTTGAAGTAGGTTATATTGGAAGAAACTTGTCAATTAATTCATCCCTTGGAATTTCTTTATTAATGTCTTTATCATAGGAAGTAAAATAATTTTTTTCTGTCATAAATTACTTCTTATCTGAGGAAGTAAAAATTCTTGGCAAATATTTGACTATTGATACTAACAGTACTCTTTAGATCATGCAAATGTTAAATCATGGTTTCTTAAGTGAGTAGCTTGATTCTTGGAGGTTCTCTGATCTGTAAAATTCAAAGCAAAAATTCAATGATAGCAGCAGTGGCTGTTATCAAAATTATAACTTCATAATACTGCCTTCAAAGAGGTGTTAGAAAAACCTCTCTTCCTTCTTTACTCTGGCCCACTCCTCCATGATTTGTGCCTTGCTAAAAAAGTCAGGATTTTTATGTTCCCTACATGTTATACTTTGATTCTCTACATTCTGGAACCCCAACTTATTTTTTTCAAGATTATTTAGTTATTTTTGTTAGATGAATATTGGTAAATGGATGGGAATTTTATTATATTGTTGTTTTTTGAGAAGGATTGTGGGTAATAGTATAAGCCTTATAAACATTTTCAGTAATACCTAAAATTAATTTTGTTCAGAGTTGCCTAATATTTCTCAGATCACATAATAAAGAATTTTAAGAACTTTTATTCTCTCTTTATCTTATAAGTTTCCGTTTGAGAAAACTGAAGTATTGTAAAAGGTATGTAACTAAGTGATTAATTGGAATAAAGACTATTATATTTTGGTATTATAAAAATCATGAAGAATAATATATAGGTCATTATGTAAATGTACTCAGGCTAGAAACTAGTAGTTTACATAGCAAATTTTTAGAGTTCTTTTGTCTTAGCTGAATTGCTTTTAGAAGACATTTTGAAAATATGTAGTATTTCTGATTATTTATAGAGGTCTCTATGGGAATTTGTTGCTATAATTGACTATATGTACATTGATACTATTTCATAGTAGAGTATATAAAGTTTTTGTCAAAGTTGTAGTTTACAAAGAATGTATACATTTAAAGAATGCATTATCGGACTGGAGCGATGGCTCGGTGTTTACAGCGCTTGCCCGGCATGGGCAAGTACATGGGTTCAAACCCCAGTACCCATGTACACAACTAAGTGTCAGAGCAACGAAAGCTATGTGAAAAACTCAATAAAAATTGAATCTCTCTGTCTGTCTCTCTCACTCTCTCACTTTCTCACTGTCTTTCTTTTCTTTTTAAAGAATGCATTATCAATAGGAAAGAAAGTTTAAATGAGGGTGATTTCAATTTGGTTTATATGATGTAGGCATTACGGCATTTGTGTGTTGTATGGTGTTTTTAAGAATCTTAAACGCAAACCATACTTTTGAATAGGGTATCAAGATTGTAATGAGGGACTTATTTTTCTTAAATACTGAAATCATTTAAAAAATTTTAAGTAATAGTAAAAAGATAAAGTGTATAAATCATGAAAAATATGATAATTTCATATTCATTGTTGCATTAAATGTACTGGGGCACATTGCAAGAAGAAAAGGCTTATAAGATTGTGCATTGGAGTTGATTAAGAATGATAGTCATTTTTTTCCCATAATTTCGTTGCTTATCAGTACTTATAGCTAGAAATAGAGTCTCAGGACTGACCTTCCTTCTCTCCACCTCTTTAACCTCCTTAACCCAGGGCTGTGTTACCACTGAGCATCATCCCCAGTCCTTTTCATTTTTATTTTAAGACAGGTTCTCACTAAGTTACTGATGGTCTCACTAAATTGCTGAGGCTGTCCTTAAACTTGTGATCTCCCGCGTCCATCTTCCGAGTTGCTGGAGTTACAGGCATGCACCACTGTGCCTGGCTTCAAGTTTCTTTTATATGCTTACACTTTTTGAAGATTTCAGCTTTGGTGGTTGTGGGATACATGTTTTGATATTTCCCACATTAGAAATTAAAACATATGTGAACATGTTACTATATTAATTTATTTAAAAATAACAATAATAAAGTTGATTTTAAAATCAGAATGAACTTCACTATCCAAAACAAAGCAAAAAGAAGTGAAAAAAAAGTGGCATCCTTTCACACATTCTTTGAAGAGTCTTTAATGTCTAGCTTACTAGAAAAACAGCTAGATTGTCATCTGCAGCATTCAGTTCATTGTGATATTACCTATAATCTCTGGAAAACTCTTATTAGAGTACAAGAATAAAAAAGGTAAAAACATCTACATGCTCTTATAAAATAGTAGTGCTTATCCCCTGAAAGAGTCTCATGAATCACCCTTGCACCCAAGGATTTTCAGACCTCATGTTGAGAACTACTGACGTAGAATTATAAGCATTTGTACTGAAGGTTGAGAATGCTTTAATGCAAAACTCCCTTGTTGGGTATGCTATCTGCCTGTGGCTCTGGAGGCTGAAACAGGAGGATCACAAGTTCAAGGCTAACCTCAAAAACTTAGTGAGGCCCTGTCTCAAAATAAGAGGGGCTGGAGTGGTGGCTCCGTGGTTAGGGTGCTTGCCTGGCATGTGGAACAACCCGGGTTCTATTCGCACCGCCACATACACAACTAAGTGTTGGAGCAATGAAGACTAGATGAAAAACTAAATAAAATTGATTCTGTCTCTCACTGTCCCTCTCTCAAAAATTAAAAAAAAAAAGGCTGTGGATATGGCTCAGTGTTAAAGTGTACCTGGGTTCAATCCCTAGTACCAAAAAAACAAAACAAAAGAAAACAAACGAGCAACAACAACAACAACAACAAAAATGTAGCCTGTACAATAATTTTGTCTTTACTATTACTAAATAGATCTTAAATTTTCTTTAGCAGAGCTGTTGAGTTTAAGTCCCTTTATACTAATTCTTCCTGTTTAACATTTTACATAAACAATTCTGGAGCTAGAAGTGGATCATGATATTATTTCATTTAATAATGTGCTTAACTAATGCATACCTGCAAACAACTGTAGTATTTCAATATGTGGTACAAAGTACCAGCCAATCTTTAATAATGTTCGACCTTCTCTGTATGATCGTTTTGTGATTTAAATTATTGTTTTGTCACTTGAATAGTGAAACGTACAATGAAGTGTTCAGTAAAGTGAAATTTGGGGGAGTAAGGGTGAGATTGTATTTTTCAGTATGTGAATTCTGTATTCTTACTTGTTCTTGAATTTTTCTTGGGAAAAAAAAATAGACCCCCCCCTGAGAATTAGAGATGCTAATAAGAATCCTTGAAAATTATGGATATTGGAAATTATAAGAACTAACTTTCATGGGTAGTTTCAAGTAAAAATGATTTCAGAACATTTGGAAATAGGTGCAGTATGAATATATAGTTGAAAATTCATTAGGTGCAAGAAACAAATGCATGTAGAAGCTTGCTTTTGCCCATGAGTTGAATTGCATTTATATACTTCAGTTGCCATTTTGATGGATAGACATAGGTAGCAACTTAACACCTCCATCACTCTTTCTTCTAAGTCTTTTTTTGAGCCACTCTTACCTCTTTGTCCTCTTTTCACCTTTCCTACTTTCAAAATATCTCTGTCTTATCTTGCCTATCATACTTATATCGATCGCTTTGATGGTTTTGTTTTGTTTTTGCTTAGGGGACAGTCAGTCCCACACCTTGTTAGTTTCAACTTTTCTTAAGTCTTAGCAACTAACTTTGTTTGCTTTGTGTGAAAAATGTGTTCAGACTTGTACTGACAAGTAAAATTAGAGTTTGCCTAAATATTTTTTCTTTGTGGTCCTAGAAGAATTTTTAAAATGTGCAGTTTTTTTTATTGCAAAAATAGCGCCTTTTAAGTTCTTCATAAATTTTTGAAAAAGGACTGGAGCAGTGGCTCAGCGGTTACGGCGCTTGCCTCACATGCGCCAAGTACCCGAGTTTGAACCCCAGCACCATGTACACAACAAAGCTGAGAAGCAATGAAAAGCACATTAAAAACTAAATAAAATTGATTCTTTCTTTTGCTCTCTCTCTCTCACTGAACTTTCCCTCTTTCTCTCTTAAAAGAAATTTTTTTAAAAAAATTCTGAAAAGATTTAATAAATAAAAACAAAGGAAACCACCTGTACTTTAAGTAATTTCTGTTAGCTTTCTGATTTTCTTTCTAGGATCTTTTCAATTCATATGTATATTTAATCACTGATTAAAATATTTTATTGTTTTTTAAAGATAGAAGGACAGTGAGAGAAAGAATCAATTTTATTTAGTTTTTCATGTGGCTTTCTTTGCTCCAACACTTTGTTGTGTATGTGGTGTTGGGGTTCGAACTCATGTCCTGGCACATGCCAGGCATGCGCTGTAACCACTGAGTCACTGCCGCAGCCCCTAAAATGTTTTATTTTAAAAGTAATACCTGGTTGTAAATAGCACATTTAATTATCAGTATTATAAGATATAAGTAGTAGAAATTTGTTCTTCACGGTTATCTTGGAAAGTAGTTAAAGGTTGTATTGTATTCCACAGAATATGTTTGACATATTTTATTAATTAGTCCAGGATTGGTGGATGTTAGGTAATTGCCAATTCTTTTTTTTCAACTGTAAGGAACAATATTACTTGTAAATCATTGTATGCATACTTTCTCTTTCTTTGAAAAGAATAGCGTAATTTTCCTCCAAAACCACTTCATATTCTCAACATCATTTGAACCCACGATTTGTCAACCTTGACTAACAAATTAGTCTTTAAATTATGTGTATTGTTTGATAATATATGGAAACTTGAAACGTGGTAGTTTCTTAAAAGTTACTTACATTGATTTTCGAACTTATATGTATTGGTCTTTTGGAAGATACTGGTTCACTGGGTTATGCATATTCACTGGGTTATGCATATATTTTAACTATTTTGATTCATTACCAAATTAAATCATAATAATTAATATCACCATGATTTCATCATAACAAGCTTTTAAGTTGGGAAGCTGTGAAGGCCACCTTCGCTGATACAAATTTTACAGAATTTATAATTATTGCTTAAAAGTTTGAATTTCATTATTGGTAATAGATAATTTTGTTGAAGTCTTTCTTGAAGTAATAGGGTCTCTGTGCATCCTCTTGCTTTTTTTTTAAATATTTTTTTCTTTTAGGATTTGGAGATTGAACCCAGGGCTTTGCACCTGTTGAGCAAGTGCTCTACCGCTAAAGTCTACACCACATGCTCTTCCTGCATTCTCAAGAATGCTTTTTATTTGTCTCATTGTGCTTCTCAAAGTACACAAATATAACAGACAGGGTAGTTTAAAGATCTTAATTGGCTTTATTTTTGATTCCAGAGTCCTGCAATACTTCTTTTCCTAAAACAATAATAAAGTGTTCTGAAAAACTGAACAGAAATTGATTTTATAGACAGAGAATGTCTAAAAAAGAAAAAAGAAACAGGAACAAAGGACACAAGTGGATTGATCATTTCAAAGTTAATTTCCTTGTAGGGCTCCGGGGACAGAGAGAACAATAGAAACAACTGGTTAACATCAGATTACTTAGCCAGTTGCACTGGCACACACCTGTAATCCTAGCTACTCTGGGAGGTGGAGGTTGCAGAAGGAGGATTGCAAGTTTGATGTCAGCCTGAGCAATTTAGCGAGACCCTGTCTCAAAATAAAAATTTAAAAAGGGTAATGAGGATGCGTAGCTCAGTGGTATAGTGCTGGCCTAATGTGTCAAAGCCCTGGTTTCAATTCCCAGTACCACAAAATAAACAAAAACCATGAGATTTCTTAGCTTATTTCTATTTTGGTAAGGATTAAAGCAAAGGGAACTTCACTGTCATCATGATTGAAACTAGGCTTTGGGAAATTTGGTGGTTATTTCTCATTTCTACTGGTTTCTTGAAAGGTCAGGTAAACAGTTTAGTTTCATTTGATGAAATTGAACTTTAGCACAGGTGACTCCATTTTGAAATTTAATAAATTCAGTTGGGGTAGCCCCCTATAATTTTTACTTAAAGCACTGTTGCATAGAATATATGAAAATAGATATCCTTGTCTTACTCCTGTCATTAATGGAAAACATTCAGCATTTCACCATTAAGTATGATGTTAGCTTATAATTTTTCATAGATGCCCTTTATCAGATTTAGATAATTCATATTCCAAATTTTGCTGAGAGTTATATCACATATTTGGTATCCATTAAGATCTTATGGTTTTTCATACTTTTTCTGTTGTTATGATGAATAACTGTAGTGGATATTTGAATATTAACCCAATCTTACATTCCTGTATTAAATGATCAGCCATGGTACCTTTTTCTTTTATGTATATGTAGTTCCCAAACCAGTCCTCTGCCACTGAGCTAAATCCTCAACCCCATTAGAATTCTTTTTGAAACATTAAAAAAAGTAAACCTGGTCATTTAATAAAGCAAAAATCTATTGCTGCCTAATTCAGAGATCATTTCTGATCAATTTTTTAGGAATTAAGTGGTGACTCAGAAGTAAGTAGAGAAGCCTTTTGACAATCCTTTCATTAAAGAACTTAAAAACTGTTTATTTTGAATTCTATATATAGTTCTAATAAGTTAGGATGATCAGGTTTCCTTGTAACTACACAGCAGAAGCAACAAACTAGAGTGGAAATGAGTTATTTGAGGTTGTTAAATTAGTGGCATAGAGTGGGGGAAAGCACTGAAGGCACTGTGGAAGGAATTTTAAAAGCTTGGTAGACAAGAGCTGTTGAAAAGTCCTAGTAGCTGAAAGCTGTTTTTAAGTCTTAAGAGTGTCAGGTTCTTAATGCAGTATAATATACTAAAAATGAGATATCTGTGTTGGGATAAACTTCAGTGAGCCTCTCACTATTTCTGAAACTTTCCCATGCTATTTCAGACATAAGGGATAGATATGACACATATGATGAGAGTGGCCATTGTAGGAGTAGTTAATAATAAGATCATGGTTCTAGGTGCCAAGGGGAAATGGGACCAAGCATGTGATGAGTTTGGGATTTGTGTGTGAGAGAGAAAATGAGAGGATGTGTTTGCATGTTTGTGGGAGTATTGGCATATACACAAGGAACATATCAGAATCTCAGTTTCTGGAGAGGGGATTGTGTGTGTAGCTTGAACTTGTTTCCCCTTTCCTGCCATAGTTATATTGCCTTAGTTTCAAATCCCCAGATGTTTTTTTTTCTTTTTTGTTCATTTAACATAGTCTTACATTTAGGAGGGAATTGTTGCCACAAAATCATGAACACCTGCATTAATGACAGAGCAAGCCAAGGCTGATGTCCGTCCATGATCTCCCCACTTCGGGTTTTCCCTAGTCTCATGTTTCCTCCTACTTTACCCCCATGTTAATTAGGCTTCACATGGAAGTTGAAGGTTCCCCACTGGGTTGATAACCCCCCTATTCCCACTATCAAGCTGCCTTGATAGCCCTGCTGTTCCCTCCCCCACTCCTTGCTCCCCTCCCTTCATTCCCCAGCTTCATAGGCAAGGTTCCCCTTGCTCATGTTGAGATTATTATTAGCTTAGCCAATCCTCAGTCTGTTTCCCATTGTATTCTAGCTTCCACATGAGAGAAAACATTTGGCCCTTGAATCTCTGAGCTTGGGATATTTCACTCAGCATAATTTTTTTCCATTACCATCCATTTGGCTACAAATGCCATGATATTGTTCTCTCTGAGAGCAGAGTAGAATTCAAATATATATGAATATATATATATATATATATATATATATATATATATATATATATATATATATATATATCTGTCTGTCTATCTATCTATCTATATCTCACAGTTTTTGACTCCACTCGTCCAGAGAGGGGCATCTGGGTTGGTTCTATAGTTTAGCTATAGTAAATTGAGCTGCTAAAAACATTGATGAAGCTGTATCTCTGTAGTGTGCCTGTTCTAGCTCTTTTGGGAAAATACCCAGGAGTGGGATAGCTGGGTCATAAGGTGGTTCCAGTCCTAGTTTTTTGAGGAGTTTCCACACTGCTTTCCAGAGTGGCAGTACAAGTTTGCAATCCCACCAACAGTGTGACAGTGTTCCTCGCTTTCCACAGCCCCTCCAGGATGTGTCATTATTTGTATTCTTCATTTTTGCAACTCTTGATAAGAGTGAGGTGGAATATCAGTGAAGTTTTGATTTGTATTTCTCTGATTGCTAGTGATGTAGAGCATTTTCTCATATGTTATGGGCTTTTTGTACTTCCTCAGTTGAGAAATTTCTATTTAGATCCCTAGCCCATTTATTGATTGGATTATTTGTGATTTAGGTGTTCCGTTTTTTGAGTTCTTTGTATATTCTGGGTATTAGCCCTCTGTCTGAGGTGTAGCAGGCAAATATTTTCTACCATTCTGTAGGTTCTCTATTGACACTCTTGACTAATTCTTTACCTTTGCAGAAGTTTTTTAGTTTAGTAGCATCCCATTTATTTATTCTTGGCTTTAATGCTTGTGCTATGGGAACCTTGTTTAGGAAGGCGATGCTGACCCTTGTGTCATGTAGTTTTGATCCTACTTTTCTTCAAATAATTGTACAGTTGCTGGTTTAATTTCCAGGTCCTTGAACCATTTTGATTTGATTCTTGTGCAAGGTAAGAGATAAGGATCCAATTTCAGTTGCCTGCATATGACTGTCCAGTTTGTCCAGCATCATTTGTTGAACAGGCTGTCCTTCTTCCACGTTATGATTTGCCCCCTTTATCAAATATCAAATGGTTAAAGATTTGGTTGTTCATCTCAGTATCTTCCATTTTGTTCCGTTAGTCTTCCATTCTGTTTTGATACCAATACCACACTGTTTTTGTTACTGTAGCCCTATAGTATAATTTCAGGTCAGGAATTGTGACACCTCCTGCTTCCTTTTTCCTCCTTAGCAATGTTTTGGCTATTCTGGATCTTCTGTTATTCCATATGAATTTGAGAATTGCTTTTTCTATATCTGAAGAATGTCATTTGTTCTTGATGGGGATTTCATTGAATCTGTATAGGGTTTTTGGTAGAATGGTCATTTTGATTATATTGTTTCTGTCTAACCAAGAACATGGAATGTTTTTCCATATACTCAGGTGTTCAGCAATTTCTGTTTTTAATGTTTGATAGTTTTCATTGTTGAGGTTCTTAATATCCTTTGTTAGATTGATGCCCACGTATTTTAATTTTTTTTTGAGGAGATTGTGAATGGGACAGAGTTCCTGATTTCTTGATCGGACTTTTTGCTGGAGTGTAGGAAAGCTAATGATTTATGAGTGTTGATCTTGTAGTCAGCCTCTTTGCTGAAATTATTTATAAGCTCTAGGAGTCTTCTTGTAAAGTTTATTGGGTCTTCTGGGTATAGGATCATGTCATTAGCAAGTAGAGACATCTTGACTTCCTCTTTTCCTATTCGAATTCATTTGATTTCCTTCTCTTGCCTGATAGCTCTGTGTAGGATTTCAAGGACAATATTGAAAAAGAGTGATGAGAGTGAATATCCTTGTTTTGTTCCTGAATTCAGTGGAAATGCTTTCTGTCTTTCTCCATCAAGCATAATGTTGGCTATGTGTCTGTTATAAATGGCTCTTACAAAATTAAAGTATCTTCCTTTGATCCCAACCTTCTACAGAGTTTTGAGCATAAATGGGTGCTGAATTTTATCAAAGGCTTTTTCTGCATCAATTGAAATGATTATATGATTTTTATCTTTAATTCTGATTAAGTGGTGAATTAAATTTATTGATTTGCATTTGTTGAACCAACCTTGTTTTTGTGGAATGAAGCCCACTTGATCATGATGTATTATCTTTTAAATGTATTTTTGGATCCAGATAGCTAGAATTTTATAAAGAATTTTTGTATCTGTGTTCATTAGGGAAATTGGTCTGTAACTTTCTTTTCTTGATGTGTCTTTGTTGGGTTTTGGTGTCAGTCTTATATTTGCTTCATAAAAAGTGTTAGGGAGTGTTCCAACCCTTTTAATTTCATGGAAAAGCATGTAGAGGATCAATGTTAATTCTTTTGTAAAGGTCTGGTAGAATTCTACAATGAATCTATCAGGTCCTTGGCTTTTCTTTTTTGGAAGGCCTTTGATTGCTGATTCGATTTAGAGTGGTTGATTTAGATTTTCATTGTCCTCCGGTGTTAATTTGGGATTGTTGTGTGTGACTAGATATTTGTCCATTTCTTCCAGATTATTAAACTTGACAGAGTACAGTTTTTCAAAATCAGTTTTGATAAAATTCTGAATTTTGGTTGAGTCAGTGGTGATATCTACATTTTTGTCTTTGATTTTGTTGAGTTAGTTCACTTTATTTTTCCTTTGGTGAGGTTGTCAAGGGGTCTGTCAATACTATTATTTATTTTTTCAAAGAAACAACTCTTTGTTGATAATTTGTATTTTTTTTTTTTTGTTCTCAATTTCATTGTTTCAGCTGTGATTTTAGTTATTTCCTTTCTTCTATCATTTTTGGGATTGGATTATTCCTCTTTTTTGTAGGGATTTGAGTTGAAGCATAAGACTAAATGTGAGCTCTTTCCTGATTTTTGATGAAGGCAGTCAGTGCTATAAATTTACCTCTTAAGAATGCTTTCATACTATCTCAGATTTCAATATGTTGTTTTATCATTCTCATTTGTTTCCAAGAATTTCTTGTTTTCTATTCTTATTACTTCTATTATCTATTCTTCATTTTAGAGGTTATTACTGAATTTCCAAGTATTTGAGTAGTTTCTGTTGTTTTTCTTTCTTTCTTTTCTTTTCTTTTTTTTTGAGGGGGGCGGGCTAAGGACTGAACTTGGGGTCTTGTGCATGCTAGGCAAGTGCTCTGCCACTGAGCTAAATCCCCAACCCCTGTTGTTTTTCTTATTGTGAATTGCTAAGATCATAGCATTGTGGTCTACAGGGTAAATGGGACCATATCAACTATTTTATATTTGTTAAGGGTAGCTCTGTGGACTAGGATGTGGTCTGTTTTGGAGAAGGATCCATGAACTCCTGAGAAGAAGGCAAATTCAGCTGATTTAGGATGGAATATTCTGGAAATGTCTGCTAAATCCAGTTGGCTAATAGAGTTATTTAGGTTAGAGATATCTTTGTTGATTTTTTGCTTTGATGATCTATTTATTGTTGATTATGTTGTATTAAAGTCCCCCAGTATTATTGTGTTGAGATTGATGAGGGGTTTAATGTCCTTGAGTACTTTTTCCACATATTTGGGAGGGTTGTAATTGGGAGCATAAATGTTAGCTATCATTATGTCTTCTTGATGAATTGTTCCTTTTACTATGATGTAGTGACATTCTTTGTCCTTTCTCACTAGTTTTTTGTCAAAATTAACTTTATTGCATTTTAGGATTGCAACGCCAGCTTGCTTTTTTTGGGCCACAAACCTGTAGACATTTTGCCAACCTTTCCCCTTCAATCTTTGTCTATTTTTGATTGTGAGATGTGTCTCCTGTAGGCAGCATATTGTTGGATTTTGTGTTTTCATCCAATCCACCAACCTGTGTATTTTATTTGGGACATTGAGTCTATTCTCAATCAGAATTAGAATAGATGTGGAAAACTGGGTCCCTGATATTGTTATTATTGCTGTCTTTTGTGCCACCTTGGATATCTTTTGGTGTGTATTGTGTTATTGACTTTCTTTTGTTTAAGGGTTTTGGGAATTGTTAGCATATTCCTCTGAATGAAGTACATCCTTAGGAATATTCTGTAGTGCAGGCTTTGTGTTCGTGTATGCTGCTAGCTTGAATTTATCATTGAAGTATTTAATCGCCCCATCACATTTAAAGCTGAGTTTTGTAGGATATATTACCTTTGGCCAAAAATTGTTTTCTTTGAAAGTTTGAAAAATATCATTCCATGCTCTCCTGGCCTTTATTGTCTGATCCAAGAAATCCATAGTAATCCCAATTTGTCTGCCTCTGAGTGTGATTTGATGTTTTTCTGTAGCTGCTTTTAGAATTCTCTCCTTGATTTCTCTGTTATTCATTTTATAGATGATATGTCTTGGTGAATTTCTCATTTGGTTAGGTCTCTTTGGTGTCCTATTGGCATCCTGAATTTGGTATTCTGGGTCAATTCTGATTGGGAGAAAATTCTCCTTGGCAATTTCACTTAGAAGGTTCTTAATGCCCCTTGTATGTGAGGTTCTATTTTCTGTTGAGTTTACTCTGGTATCAGTATCTTCCAATGAATTTTTGATTTGATTGACAGTATTTTTCAATTCTGAGAGCTCTGCTACATCTCTTTTCATGATGTCTGTCTCTTTGTAGATGTGGTCTCTCATCTCCTGAAGTTGCTCTCATATCTCTCTCTCTCTTTTTTTTTTTTTAAAGAGAGGAGGAGAGTGAGAGAGACAGAATCAATTTTTATTTAGTTTTTCACATGGCTTTCATTACTCAGTCACTTAGTTGTATATGTGGGTGCTGAGGTTTGAACTTGTGTACTCACACAATCCAGGCATGCACCATAACTGCAGAGCCACCTCTCTAGCCCCTCTCTTATCTCTTTACATATATTTGGTCTCTCATGTCCTGAAATTGCTCTTGTATCTCTTTCCTTAAATCTTCTTTCAATTCTCTGAATTACTAATTGTAACATTAATACATTTTTCTAGGTTTTCATCTAGGACGCTAACCCCGGACTCCTTGGGTGGCGAGCTATGAGGTTGAAGTGGGGGATTATTTCCCTTTTTCTTCATTTTCAGTTACAGGGAAGGTGGCTTGAGTTCTGACGTTGGGGGTTTGCTTGTAGTATTGGAGCTTCTTACGTCTTTGCTTAGTTAGGCTGGGGTACAATTTGAGTAGCACTGTTGAACAGCTGCCACCCCAATCTGTGAAGTATTGTGAACCTTTAGGTTTTCCAATACTTCAGGGGATAGGGTGTAGAAGTCAATAAGTTCAGCTAATGCATGTACCAGAGAATATCAATTGTAGCTGTTACAGTGTAGATTAGCATGTATAGGAGCAATTGGACTAGCAGTTTTCTTCCATGAGAGCTCTTACAGTTATACTTAGTTAGCAAGCAAACACCCATTTTCATGTATGACATTCTCTTCAGTTTAGCAGGTCCTCTATAGGTGAGGGAAAAAAATGTCTAGAGAGCAGTGAGAATGAGGTAGGAAGGCAGTGTGGAAGTTTTGACTTCAGAAATAGAGCTAGGAAGTAGTAGAGAAATGTAGGCTATTTTGTTATGAAAAAGGAAAAGATAGAAATGGGATGAGACTGCGGTAAAATCTTTATGGGAGGATGAGAGAGAACAGAACGCATTTTAGGAATTGACAGAGTAAAGGGAAGAAGAGAGTAGTATAGAGTGGGGCTCTCTTTGACCCAAGGAGATAGAGGATTTGTTTGCTATAACGAAGTCTTCCCTAGGTTGGACTCCAACAATATGTATACAGCAGGCAAACACAAGAAGTCAGAGTGACAGTAAAAGCCAACTATATAGACACAAAAATACATGCATCCAGGAATGCCAATTTCAATAATAACAATAGAGAAAAAAGGAAGTAGTTGGGAAGGTTCTGAATTATTACTGCAGAGGTCAATGTGTACCGTGGGGGAATGTGTTCATAGCTGACTTCTAAAGATGGAGTCCCTTCCAAGTTGAGTTTGTCGGAGGGAGTGAGATTTGGTGTTCTCAGCTGACAGTGAGATTCCCAGGAGGTCTCCCAATATTTTTCTCCTCATAGCATGGTACTTCTCTTACTATTGGTGTCCCACATCCCTTATCCACGGAGAGATTTCTTGTTCAGCACTGCTGGGCATCTGCTGCTGCCAACTTACCTCCGAAAAATTTCTTTTCGTTTTTTAAATACTCGGAAAAAATCACTTGGAAGTAAAAACAGACATTTGTAGTGGAAGAACTTCATTTTTCTTATAATGAATAGAAATCCATTGTTAAGATATGGTAGTTTATTAGAAATCCACTCTTACAATACAAATTAATCTGGGCATTCAGACTTTATATTTGAAGTGTGTGTTATTTCGTATGACTGCATGATGAATTGTTACTCAGTATCTTAAGATAAGAGACTTCATTATCTCACAATTTCCTTGAGTCAGAAGTCCAGGATTGGCCTTCTTGGATTTTCTGTTGAGAGTCTCATTATGCTAACATCAAGGTGAGAGCTTAGACTTCGATCAGGTTTGGAGCTTTTGTAAGCCTGCTGGTTTGATGTTTTTGAAATCCAAAATATTTTTATTGCTATATCAGCAGCGGATTTTTTTGGTTTCATTTCTAAGGGTCATATAAAAATAGATTCAAGGATCAGAATAAATTAAAATCCTAGATTAAAATGTTTTGTTTAAAGAATTTTCTACAACAATTATTATATTTGTGCTTGAAAAGTTATATAACCTTATGTGAAAATGTCATGAAATCTTTTCTACACTATACTAAATGTATTCTCCAAGAGGGGAAAAACCTAAAACATCTAAAATACATTAGATTAAGATTATGAGACCATCACAGATCTTTTGAGCATGTATCTGTTTACAAAATTAATTGTATGCAAAAAGTTTATTTCATTATGGACCGTAAAGAAATGAGTCGGTGACAACTATTCTTTGTAAAACATTATCAGCTCACTTTTGCCACAAGTGTGTCCTAGGTATGTGCATCAAAGAAATATGTTTGTTTGTCCCTCGTGAAATAATTAACAGGCTTATTTAGAAGTAAAGATGAAGATTTATGTTGTGTAATTTTTCCTTGTTTCATATAACATCCTAAGAAGCTTGATAGTTTTTCTCAGATTTCAGTTCCTCATTGTTACAGGATCAAGGCCCTTAATTCCTAGAGGCTTTCCACTTGTTGTATGTCTCTTTCTATGACATTATGTTTTACTTCCTTAAGGCCATCAGGAGAGCCTCTCTCTGCTTCCAGTTTCAATGATTCTAGAGCTTTTTAAAGGTTCACCTGGTTAGTTAGATCAGATCCATCAAGACACTCTGCCTTTTCATTGACTTAAAGTCAACTGATAGATGCCTTAGTTTTGTTCATATATATATAGAGACACACACTTTGGTGTATGTCTATGCAAACTTAGCCTAGACAGAAGATTAGAATGAAATCCTAGGAATCTCATGCACATTCAAGGGCAGGAGGCTTGTACACCAGATGATGGGAATTCTAGTGGATGATCTTAGTAGTATACCTGTCATAGGGTTATTAAAGACAGTAGTGACTCCCTTGTTCAACAAAAATGGAATTTTTCCTATGTTCTAAACCCTTCTCTAGCCCATGGGACTATAAAAGCTTAAAAAAAAAAAAAACTCCAGTAGTGGAGAGATAGACCATGAAGTACTGTTTATGTCATTCAATAATTCAGTTATAGTAGAGGTGTAACCAGTCTACCTAGTGAACACCAAAGAGAAGGTATAGGGAGATAGGAGGTTCAGTCAGGAAAATTTTACTGAATATCTGGAAAAGATAAAGATTCTGTTGGAGTTCTTGAAATTGTAAAATTAAAAAAGAATTAATTATTGATTTTCCAGGAAGAAAGGCTTAGTAGTTAGGATGATGAAATTATTAAATGACTTTTCTTTTTCTGTAGATGGTATACCTCAAGTTTACTATTTTGGCCCTTGTGGTAAATATAATGCTATGGTGCTGGAACTGCTGGGACCTAGTTTGGAAGACTTGTTTGACTTGTGTGACAGAACATTTTCTCTTAAAACAGTTCTCATGATAGCTATACAATTGGTAAGTAAAGCAGGGTGTTTTGGAGTTTGATTTTGTTGGTCAGAAATTTAAATGAAAAGTTGCATTAAAGTCTGTGACATCTTACAGAGCGTTTAGCTTACTTACTTCAAACGTTTCTATTTTTTATATGGTCTTTCTAGGATGGATATAATTTAAAATAACTGTCAAGTGTATTTATTCGTATGAAAGTTGATACCTTTTCTTTGAGCACAGTATGCTAACTTTTAGAAGTTAGTTGTTTCTGGCACTTTATATCAAGTGAATACTTTGAAGTATTACCCTCAGAAACATGGATTCTTATTCTTTGTAATAGACTTTAATGACCTAATAAAAGCAGAAATAAATTATGGAGAGTCTTACTAATTATTTAAATTTCAGAGAACCTTTGGGAAAGTTTATAAGTTGTTTTTAGGACTGTTTGGAAATAAATGTCAATGTTAGTATGTTGTAGTACTCTTTAAATTCCTTTGACTAAGTAATTGTACAAATTTGTCATTTGGAAGTGTACAGATGTATTTAAAGTTTTATGTGTAAAGATTGATAATTAAAATATGGGAAGCAACCCAAATGTGCACAATTAGCAAGATAAATTGGGTAAATTATTCATAGCCACAAAATAATATACAGCTATTAAGAAGTATGTACTGAAATAATGTTTCATGACATGGAATATGCTTATACATATTGTTAATTAAATGGTTAGATCTTGGAATATTATATATTACATAGTCCAAAATAATAACATATTATGGCCTGCGTGACTGTATTTACATTGTGTCATTAACATGGTCATCGTTAAAGGAAGCCATGTTTAAATTTTCTTATTCTCAGTGTTTTACTTTGTGATAGTTTATACGTTAAACATTGAGTGTCTATAAAACAATTAATATAAATGTACTATATTATTATTAGAGTTGCATTCCAAAATTTTCTAGTTTCAAGATCTTATTTTTAAGTGTTTAATAATTTGGAAAAAATAAATAAAACAAAATAAATAAAACAAAACAAACAAACAAAAAGAAATTTTGAATGCTACTTTTTTTATTGAACAATGTAACACTTAAGTTACTTTAGTATAATTATAAAAGTTGCCCGATTATTATAACCAAGTGGAGTGGTTCACCCTATAATCCCAGCTGCTTGGGAAGCTGAGGTGGGAGGATTCAAAGTTCAGGGTGATCCTGGGCAAACAATAAAAAGGGCTGGGGAAGTTGCTTAGTGGTAGAGTCATTCTAGATTCAATCCTCAGGACAGGGAGTGAGGGGGTGAGAATTACCTGCTTTTTGAACAGAGGAAGAATAATACAACATTTTAAGTATGTCTGTTAATGTTTCTGAGTTCAAGATTTTTTTTTAATCAGTAAAAGTTTTTAAAATTTTATGAGATGTAGTATCCCCTGACAGTGTTAAGAATAAGACTTGCTGATGTGAAAGGAGTTCATAAAATTTGAATACTTTCATTTATCAGTGACTACAGTAGTAAAGGCAGATATTTAAAATCATAATTGGAGATATATGCATTATATAATTATAATATTGGATATATATATGGATATGTATTTGAGAAATTATAGACTGACATCTTGCTTTTAAGGGGTTGAAACAATTTCTAATTTTATTGTGTTTTTCTCATTGTGACAGTTCTCTCTTGCCTCTATTATGAATTCTTACATTAGTCAAAACCTAAAATAGTATTCTTTTTTCTTTAACCCAGATTTCTCGCATGGAATATGTACATTCAAAGAACTTGATATACAGAGATGTAAAACCTGAAAACTTCTTAATAGGACGACCAGGAAATAAAACCCAGCAAGTTATTCATATAATAGATTTTGGTTTGGCAAAGGAATATATTGATCCAGAGACAAAGAAACATATACCCTATAGAGAACACAAGAGCCTTACAGGAACAGCTAGATATATGAGCATAAATACACATTTAGGAAAAGGTATGTGTACCTTTCGTAAGTATGAATGTCAGAATTTGTTATTATGGTTTATATTTTTTATAGTTTTACAATAGTTTTTTTTGTAATTTTCACTTATCACATACACCCAGAGTTTATTTTCGTTTATATTTTGATAATACTTTTAAAGTAAGTTGCTGTGGAATAAATGAAAGACAGATGCCCTTACATTCATTGTATCTTTTTTTCCTCTATGACCTGAAATATGCAACTTTTATGCAGTTAGGGGGATACATATTATTATTCTGTTAACAAATATAAGGAATAACAAATTTTAATGGAATTTAGTCTATGTGAAATTTTTTATTAATATGACAGCTCTCCTACATGACTATACAGGGAAGCAGGAAGCACATCCTATAGAGGGGGCAGACCTGGCTTTTAATGTTGGCTTAACAATATTGTAATTTTATGACTTCTGGTAAATTCTTAAACTTTTTAAGGAGTTTCTTGTTTGTAAGAAGGCTAAAAATTGTTACCAGATTTGGAGGGTTTTTGTAGCTTTTCTTTTTCATGGTATGGTGTCTAATCCAGGATCACGATTAATTTATTGTATTACTTTAGACTTTTTCACTTGGAGCAGTTCCTTGGCCTTTTTTTATAGCTGTGACCTTAATATTTTTGAGGAACACAGGCTATTTTGTAGTATATCCTCAATTTGCGCCTGTTTTTCTTTATAATCAGATTTTGATATGCATGTTTAATACAAACATAGAAATGGTCTGCTCTCAGTGTGTCATGTTAGGGGGCTCAGGATCTAATCACGATGTAACTAGTTCTAAGTAGCTTTGATCACTTCTTTAGGGTAGTGTCTGATGAGTTTCTCCACTAAAAGCTTCGTATTTTCCCTTTGTAATTAAAAATGTATCTATAAACAGACCTTTGAGATTATGTAAATATGTTCTTTATCAAACTTCTACCCACTACATTTAGAATCCATTGATAATTTTCTGTCATTCCTTATATATTTAATAGTTGATATTCAAGCATAAGCACAGACTTTCCTTTTCCCCCCATTTATTGATGAGTATCTTTTTGGACTAATGATTTCTTCTTTAATGTATATGTGTTGAATTCACTACAATCATTATTTATTTTGATGCTCAAAGTCTCAGATTTGACCACTGGTGGTTGCTTCAAGCTGGTTCCTGTTGTCATGTTCTCATGATTATTTAGGCACTTTCTTACTTTCTGGTTGTAAGAGATACTTCCAGACTCATTTTGTAGTTTTTCTGCTCCAATCCCATCATCAGTATTTCTCCAAGAGGTTCTAGTTCCTTTTATTGGATAATGGTAGTATTTAGAAACCAAGATTTGTGCCCTGGGTATGCTCATTGCTATGGTTTGTTTTTGCTGCTGGGCTCTACTGCAGCAAAACTAAGAAATGTTGTGTGTGCATGTGTACATGTGCATACGCACAAATATGCCTATACATACATACATATTTTTGTGGCATGTGTACATATTTTAAAACCTATTAAAATATGAAGTTTATACTGATACTTCTGATATTAATGTATTACTACAGAGTAGTGTTCCACATCCATATTTGTAATTCTTTTCCTTATTTGTATCTTCTTTTGTAACAGTGAAAGTCTGCCTACCACTACTCTTTCACTGAGTTTCAGAGACCTGCAATACTCAGAAAGTAGCTTCAAACTGCTAAATGATACTACTTTGCTAGGACTATATAATATTTGTAATTCTTATTTTATTGAAGGGTGCTTTTTAAAATTGAAGTAAAATTTACATAGAGTACAGTATACAATATGAGTGTATCACTTGAGAGCACTGATTAATTCACGTGCTGTGTAACCCACAACCCTATCAAAATTTAGAACATTATCATCACCCTGAAGACTTCCTTTTTCTTCCTTCTCAGTCCTTGCCTTCTCCAGAAGCAACCACTGATCTGATTTCTCTCACCATACGTTAGTTTTGCTGATTCAATTATGTCACATAATTGGAATCATCTGGCTTCTTGCTCAGTATGCCTGTGAGATTCATCATGTTTTTCTAAGAATCAGTAGTTTGTTCATTTTAATACTGAGTAATAGTGGCATAAATGAACCACATCATTTCTAATATTGATAGATATTTGGATTGTTAACAGTTTGTGACTATTATATAAGTAAAACTTCTGTGGCGTTGTAGATCTTTTTCAGGGTATATGTACTCTTAGAATTATTGATTTGTATGAGAAGTGTGGTTTTGCTTGATAAGAAACTGTCAATCAGTTCCCCAAAGTTCTCACACATTTTTGTTTTTCAACCAGCAATGAATGAGAGTGCTTCATTTGATAGTATTTGACAGACAGTCTTTCTCATTTAGCTACTCATGGATATTTGATGGTATTTTATTTCCCTGTGATTAATGTTTTTGAGCTCTGTTTCATATGTTTATTGGTAATTTGTGATGTTCTATGAATTTTTTATGCATATCTTTTGTTTATCTTTTTATTGATTTATAGGAGTTTCTTATATATTTTGGATACAAGGCCTTTGTCAAATATAGGCATTGTAGGAATCCTTTATATATTCTAGAAACATCTTTTGTCAAATGTAGGCAAACTAGTCAGTATGTATTCATAATCACTGTTCAAAAGTGCCTTACAATATACAAGCAGATTTCGATAGGACTTTAGGGGTCATCTAATCCAACTTCCAACTTCAGATAGCTTCTCTAATCATCCTCCCCACAATCACTTACTATATGCTGCATGGCTCTGTTTGAAAAAGTCTTTCCTGATAGTCTGCCTGATAGTAAGCTGATGTTATTTTTTTGTTTTAAAATATTTGAAATGCCAGAAAAATGTAAACTTGCCTTTCTTTACAAATTGTAAGTTTCAAACAAAATTATAAATATAATTTCTATTCAGATGATATTTTTGGTGAGTATCTTTCAATAGCAAACCTTCCTTGTAGATTTAAAATACAACTTTCGGATTGTGCATTGTATTAAAACCAGGCACATATTTATTTGCATGTGCACGTCTGTGAAAATTTTTCATTTAATTGGAGTTGTTAACAAACTATAGCAAGTAACAAAGGTTCACCACTATTTTATTGTGAAGCATGAAGTCATAACTTCCTTATGGCCTAATGTTCTTTATCTGAACAATAGTAAATGTAATAGCATTCTATTTATAGAAATGGCAAAGTGAGTCTAATATGTTTATCTTGTTGGTAGAAGTCTTTGGAGTTTGGGAAATAACATTTAACTGTTGCAATAATCTCTTTTTACTCCCCTTTCAGGAAGAAAACAAAAAATTATTTCTTTGGCAAGTACTACAAATAACAAAGAAAGCTCTCTCTCTCTATATATATATGTTTATATACATAGTCATGTTGTACTGTTATTTTTGTGTCTGATCCGATATCTTCTTTTGGATATTTTTTTAAAGATTTTTTAAAAATTGCTTTGAATTTCATGTTATAATCTTTCTTTGGATCACTTTTTTCTCCTTTTATATCTTCTTATTGAAGTCATTTGAGATTAACCAAATACTGTATACCTTTCTCTTTGAGCAATCTTGAAATGAAATTCAGATCTTCTATTTTTTAATTTTTGTTGATTGTTTAAGAGTAAAAAGAGTAGGTTTTGAGGACTGAGAACCTGCTTTATAAATATTATTAAAAGTTTGTATTCTTTGAAGAATGATATTTCAACCTTCTAAGTGGTATGATCTGAGTGGGAGAGAAGGAATCACAGAAATATGCTGTTATAAAAGTATATGCTTTCTGTACTTCATTTTGTGATGTGATTCATTTAATTTAATTTCTAGGTGAATTGTCTGAATTCCTGAGATCTGTTCTTTAAGCTGTACAGACAGGATTTTAACAGTTTAGAAACATATTTAAGGATTTATTGAATGATTTCTTGTTCTCTTAAAGAATGATGAACATAAATGAGGTTTTCTTGGTGTTTCAGGATAAACAGTTTTACATGATTGCTATTATCTTATATATTAATGCTCAATATGTTGAATGTTAGGATGTATATCTTTATCTGAATAGATTTTTAAAATATTCATATTTTGTAATAAAATTTTTTGGTGAGTTTTTTTGTTGTTGCTTTTGCTTTGAACTGTGTTTTCTCTATATTTTGATATTGTATGCATATACCTGCTTCTGTTAGCAATTTGCTTTTTTCTTTTGATATGCTTCTCTTAACCTGGTGGCCAAACTTATTGAAGTTATATCTAAATTAAGAGAACTTCTTTAAGAATTAAGTGAAAGAATGTGCTGGATTCAGTTGCTCAGAAAACTCTTTTCTTACTTTCTAAATTTTCTTGATATGGCTATATTAGCTGTTTGGATTAGTGAGCTATTTGCTCATATTGTCTTGAATGATATTTTTTCTTCTCCCTTTTACATTCATATTCTTATATTTTTAAAAACTCATCTTCATTGTGTAATTTTGAAAAATTTGAGCCTAGTGATTCTTGTGTAAGATGTATTTCTGGGTGCCAGGGGAAACACTATTTTATGAGGAATTATTAAGTGAAAGTTTTCTTGCCTGCAGTAACTTTAAAGGAATGATTTACATTTTCCTCAAAGAGAACTTTTATTGTTTGAGATCTCTTGTCAGTCTGTTCTGAAACTAACATGTCTTTTGGCCTCATTTTTGTGCATATTAGTAGAAAATGCAGTAGTAAGTTTCTTTTTGCAAGTACAATGTGTATAGTAGAAAGTTTCCTGCTTCTTAAGTGAGACATTTGGTGTGTATATATATATATATACCAAATATATATATACCTATATTTTCACAGAGTTAAAGTACATACACACAAAGAGAGAGAGAGAGAGAGAGGAGTGTTAAGTTGATGAAAAACAGGTATAAGTTTCTGTTGTTGAATATAGAATTAAAATGTAAGTTGAAATGGAAAGTATAGGCAAGTGAGAAATGAAATCAGATTTAAAAAGAGAAAAATTTTGAGCTATAAGAGTAGAATTTTTAAATAGAAAACCACTCCAGAAGGTTTACAATAAACATTAGATTACTTGTTGGGCTTTGCTTTATGAAGTGAAAAGCACACACTGGTGGGTTGAAATCCCGTACTTCATTTATTAAGTACATCTTAGACGCTTTTCTGATTTTTACTTTCCTTATTTGGAATTACTAATATCTACTTCCAGTGAAGTCATAATTTTAAAAGATCAGTTGTTGATGCATGCATACTTATTAAGCTCTTACATGTGTTGGTTTTGTTTTTGTGGTACATATATTTCTAAAGAGCAAACTTTTAATAGACTTTATATAATTTAAAATTGATTTGAGGAACCTATTAAAAGAATTTTAAATTATACCTATTGTAAAGCAAATTATCTCCTTCTAGTTTCTTTACTTGCTTATAGCAAGAGTCTCCTTAATGATATTTGGCTTTAAGGAACACATCCATTTTCAAACATGCCTTTTCAGTTGAGTGATTTAAAAAATGTGAACAGAGTTTAATAAGGTCCAGATTACCTTTGAGAGATCTTTTTCATGTATAAGACCTGAGGGGGTGTTCATTAGTTACTGTGTTTCAAAGAGAAAGCTTTCCTACAGTTTCTATTACTTACTACATAGTGAAATTTATTTTCAGATATGTCAGTTGATGAAAGGACACAAAGAAAGGAATTATGAAGATAAAGAGTGTTTTGGATTGAGTTTCAGTAGTAAGTTTAATTTTTCTAGCTTATATTATGGCTTGAATTTTTAAATGACTTGAAAGTTATATTAATACTGTTCTCTGATAAAACCAAAATGGCCAGGTCGCCTTTTGATCATGTCTTGTTGGCACTGTGGTAACTAAAGTCTCTCTTGGATGAAATTCAAAGAGGAATTGCCCTTTATACTAAGTTCCTCTCCTTAACAAAGAGTCTTACTGTAGAACACAATATGCTTTTATATATTTTTTAAGACTTTTAAGCTATTTCATTTATACATACACACACATATTCACACATAACACATGTTATGTCCTGTATATATAGAGAGAGACTATAATATATATTATGTCCTATATATGATATATAGGATAAGCTATAGCCCGTATATGTATGTCTTACATATATATTGATAAATTTATAGTTACATATATTCTGATTGTTTTGATGCTCTTGTAAAGGCATTGATTTTTTTAGTTCAGTTTCCAATTGTTCACTGCTACTGTAGATATGCGGTTGATTTTTATATATCAGTCTTGTATCCTATAATCCTTGCTAAAACTTGTTCTGATAAACGTTTGGTGGATTGCTTAGAATTTTCTATATATTTTGTTAATGTTGACAAAGAAAAGATTGTTTTACTTTTTCCTTTCTAATCTTTTAATGTTGTTTTCCTTGCTTTCGTATACTGACAAGAACTTTTAGTACAACACTGAATAGAAAGGATAAGGGGTTGGATCTTTGTTTTTGATCCTGATTTAATGGGTTTCTTCCCATGTAAGAATTATTTTAGCTGTAGTTTTTTTTATAGTTGTCTTTTGTTAGAATGAAGTTTCTTTCTATTTACTAATTTGCTTGGAATTTTTGCGTGCATGCTGGATTTTGTCAAGTAACTTTTCCTATATCTGAGATGATTGCATGATTTGTATCTTTTAAAATCCTAGTAATATGATGAATTACTCTGATTAGCTTTTGAAAGTTAAACAACCTTACATTCTAAGGATAAACCTTACTGAGTCATGGTACATTATTTTTTAAGTGTTCTTTTTGTCAAGTTATAAGGAATATTTCCTGTAACTTCTGCAATATCTTTGTTTTGTTAACAGGATAATGTGGTGAGTTGAGAACTCTTCTATTTATAAGTGTTTGTGTAGAATTGGTATTGTTCTTTAAATGTTTGGTAGGATTTACCTTGAAAGTTATAGTCTAATCTGGGTCTTTATATTTGGGAAGGTTTTAAATTATAAATTATATTTCTTTAATTGATACCTATTCACATTTTTTTTTCTTGAGGCAATGGTGGCAATTTATAGCTTTCAAAGTATTTGTCTATTTCATCTCAGTTGTTGAATATATTGGCAAAAAGTTTTTTCACTATATATATATTTTTTTTTTTAAAGAGGGAGAACGACAGTGAGAAAGAGAAAGAGAGAATCAAGTTTATTCAGTTTTTTTTATATGGTTTTCATTGCTCTGACACTTAGTTGTGTATGTGGTGGTGGTATTCAAACCCTGGTCCTTGCACAAGCCAGGGAAGTACCATAAGCACTGAGCCACCCCTCCAATTCCTGCAGTATTCTTTTATCATTCTATTAATGTCTGTAAGATCTGTTTGATACCCCCTCTTTTGCTCCTATTATTGATAATTTGTGCATCTTTTTTTTAGCCTAGTACAAACTTTAATGATTTTATTTATTGAAATTTTCAAATAGCCAGCTTTTGATTTTATTGCTTTTTCTGCTTTTTCTTTTCTTTTCTTGCAGTACTGGGAATTGAATCCGGGGGCATTCTACCACCATACTACTATTTCCACTCCCATTTTTTTAGAATGTGCTTTTTTCTCCTCCACATTTTTAAATTGATGCATTATAGTTGTTAATGATGGTCAGATCTGTCATTACATATTCATACATACACACAGTATAATATATATGTAATCTAACCTGTAGCAGTCCCTAGTATGTCCCATTTCCCTCTTCTCCACCCTCTCCTGGTCCCTTTCCTCTGTTATACCAGTTTTCCTTAGATTTTCATGATACCCACCTTTCTTTTTTTTCTGTTCTTGTCTCTAGCTTCCACATAAGAAATACAACATATAATCCTTGACCTTCTGAGTTCGGCTTATTTCACTTAACATAATGTTCTCAGGTTCTACTCATTTACCTGAAAATGATATATTTTCATTCTTCTTTATGGCTGAATAAAATTCTCTCTATGTGTGTGTATTTTTATTTCTTTTCTTTTTTTTTTTTCAGGGCTGGGGACCGAACTGAGGGCCTTGCATTTTATTTATTTATTAATCCACTGAGGTTCAACAAGACCCAGCCCTTTTCACTTTTTATTTTGAGATACGGTCTTGATAGGTCACTAAGACTGGCCTTGAATTTATAATCCTCTATTTCAGAATCCTGTGTCACTGGGATTAAAGGGGAGTACCATTATGCCTGACTTCATTGTTTTTTTGTTTTCTATTAATTGTCTATTTTCTACTTGTTGATTTCTTCACTTGTCATTTTTTCTCTTTTCTTCTATTTATTTCGGGTAGTATTGAAAGGAATACATAGATCTGTGGTTTAAAATACAAAGTCCAAAAATTGACCAAAGATAGGTCAGTTGATTTTTGAAGGTAATGCTGAAACAACTCAAGGGAAAAGATAGTCTTGTCAATAAACAGTATAACTAGATATCAACATTGAAAAACATGAATCTAAACTTTTACCTAACACTAGAAGCAAAACAATACGAAAATCTAAAAAACCTCCAAAATGAATAATAGCTTTAATATCAGAACCAAAGTATGAGTAATCAAAGAAAAAAATAGAAAATATTGGCAACCTGGAGAGTAGTCAGAGTTCTTACATTAGACATAACAAAGCATAAATAGTAAGAGAAGCCTGATAAATTGATCTTCATCAAAATTTAACTCTTCTGTTCTTTAAAAGATGCTCATAAGAATACAACAAATTGTAATCTGAAGTCTCAAAAAGTAATTGCAAAATTTATATGTAAAAATGAACTGTATGCACAGTATGCTAAGAACTCGAACTCTTACAAGCTTATGACAAATAATTTTTTTTTGTTCTTTCAACATAGTCTTACATTTAGGAGGGAATCATTGCCACAGAGTCTTGAGCACATGCATAGTAACAGAGCAAACCAAGGCTGATGCCAGTCCATGGTCTTCCACCTTTTGGGTTCCCCGCAATCTTGTGTTTCCCCTCTACTTTACCCCTGTGTTAGTTGGGCTGCTCATGAAAGTCAAAGGTTCCTCACTGGGTTGATTACCCCCCTACTCCCACCCTCCAGCTGCCTTGATGATCCTCCTATTCCCCCCACCCCACCTCTTGTTCTCCTCCCTTCATTGCCTAGCATCATGGGCAATGTTTCCCTTGCTCAAGTAATAATTCACCTATGTTGAGGTTATTAGCTTGGCCAACATTCAGTCTGTTTCCCATTGTATGCTAGCTTCTACATATGAGAGAAAATATTTGACCCTTGAGTCTCTAAGTTTGGGATATTTCACTAAGCATAGTTTTTTCCATCTCCATCCATTTGCCTGCAAATGCCATGATATCGTTCTTTCTGATAGCAGAGTAGAATTCCTTTGTACATATATATATACCATAGTTTTTGAATCCGCTCGTTCAGTGAGGGGCATCTGGGTTGGTTCTATAGTTTAGCTACAGTAAATTGAGCTGCTAAAAACATTGATGAAGCTGTATCTCTGTAGTATGCCTATTCTAGCTCTTTTGGGAAAATACCCAGGAGTGGGATAGCTGGGTCATATGGTGGTTCCAGTCCTAGTTCTTTGAGGAGTCTCCACACTGCTTTCCAGAGTGGCTGTACAAGTTTGCAGTCCTACCAACAGTGTGACAGTGTTCCTCTCTCTTCACCATATGTCATTGTTTGTATTCTTATTTTTTCCAATTTTCAAAATGAGCAAAATTTGAACAAACATTTCACAAAAAGATAAATAATTAATAACACATGAAACAGCAACATCAGTCACCACTGAATTGCAAATTAAATCATAATAAGCTAATATTTCAAAGCTATTAACATGGCTAAATTTTTAAAAAACCAAGTATATTAAATGTTGCATAAGTTTTAAAGCAACTGGAATTCTTGTACATTGCTAACAGACATTTGAAATGACATATGTGCCTTTAGAAAAAAGTTCTGAGGTTTCTTACAATTTTAAACCATTATACCATGCCTAAATATTTACCCAAGAGAAATGAAAATATATATCCACACAAAGACTTGTAGGAGAATATTCATATTAGTCTTTTTTTCACAGCTCCAAATTGGAAGTAACTCAGTTTCCATCAGTAATGAATAGATAAATATATTGTGTTGTACTGCTCATTGATAAAAAGCAATGAACTACTAGGCATAGAACAGTGTAGATGAATCATGAAAACATACTGAGTGAAAGAATTTAGACATGAGTCTATCCTGTATGATTCCGTTCATGTAAAACTATAAAATATAAAATCTTACAGTGATAAATGCAGATAAATGGTAACCTGAGGCTGGAGGTGATTGATGGGAAGAAATTAAAAAGGGTATTTAGAGTATTACTTGGAGTCAATTAATTTCTGTTTTCAGAGTTCACTTTTCTGTTTAGAGCTACTTGGTGTGCAAGAGATTTTTCACTCTTTCCCAATAGCCAATTCACATATTAACTATTATTTTGATGCTAAACAGCATGGCTTTGTTATAAATAATATTTAGAGGTTTGTTATTGTTTACAACAAAATTAAATCATCTGCTGTGAACATGTGATCTCAATCCAAATCAGTGTTATTTTTGCTATTTGCATCGTTATATTTATGCTAAATAAAACCTCTTGAATGAAAAAAAAAAGAAATGCTTCTTGATTGTGGTTGTAGGTGTGTTGTCAAAATTTAGCAAATTTTACTTTATTATGGGTCTATTTTATTATATACAAAATATGTTTTAGTGAAAAGGTTTCTTTTCTAGTAGTTATCATATATCTGCACTTCAGACTCATGCATGTGCTGAGCTTCTAAAAATGCACATTTCTGGAGCTGGAGCAGTGGCTCAGGGTCTGGAGCAGTGGCTCGGTGCTTATGGTGTCTGCCTGGCATGCGGGAGCACATGAGTTCAAACCCTAGCACCAGGGATACCAGGAAGTGACCAAGAATGAAAGTCACGTGAAAAACTAAATAAGAATTTCTTCTCTCTCTCACTGTCCTGTCTTTCTTCCTTTTTATTTAAAGAGAGAGGGTCAGTGGGAGAGAAAGAGAAACAATTTTTTGTTTAGTTTTTCATGGGGCTTTCGTTTTTCCAAGACTTCTTTTTGTCC
>PVKS010016280.1:0-44240 GCA_004027875.1 Aplodontia rufa
GCTGGTTCCGCTCCTGGATGCGCACCTCCAGCTCCGCGTTCTCCCTCTCCAGCTGGCGCACCTTCTCCAGGTAGCTGGCCAGGCGGTCGTTCAGGAACTGCATGGTCTCCTTCTCGTTGCCATTGAAGGAGCCCTCACAGAACCAGTTGCAGTTGCCCACATTGGCAGGGATGTTGCAGGCCCCGGGAATAGTGCAGCCATGGCAGCTCTGGGGCACACAGGGCCGGGAGGAGCAGCTGCTGCGGCAGCTCAGGTTGGGTAGGCAGCAGTTGTACGGCATGGTGCTGGGAGGGTGCAGGGTGCGAGTTGCTCAGCTGAAGATAGAATGAGAGTTCTGCAAGCCACAGCGCTGTGGGTCTCCTTCCTCTGACCAGCCTTTATATCCCCTTCACAGAGGGTGTGGACATGTAAGTCAGTCCTTTTTTCTTTTTGCTCATTTCGTGGTTGTCAAAGCCCTTCCCTTCCGTTTGTTATGTGTTTCCTCAGAAGAGTCCCTCACCTCATAAAAGACTTTACTTGGGCTTCTCCCTAAGTCAGGACTCTCTGCCATGCTGTGCGTCATGAACTAAGAGCTTCGTGGTGTGGCTTCAAAGAACTGGACTCATGAAAGCCCTGGCCTTCATTAGTTGGGTGTGGTAGGTCTAGGGACAGGATTCCTGCTCTATCTCCTGGCACTAGGGCCCTGACTCTTTGGAAAGCCTCTGGCTCTACTTGGTGAAATGGAAAAACATAGCCCCTGCCTGTGTATCTTTTGCTAGTTCAAATTTCCAAGTGCCAAAATCATGGTTCTGAGAAAGAGGAATAGATTCCTTCTGGAACAGTTAGAATAACCTGAGTCATTATAGCCCTTTTCCTGATGTATCCATGACAATGTCTATCAACCAAATCACACACATCCACCAGGATTACACTTTGTCCAAGACAATGTACTAGATGGACACTGTGAGAAAAGGAAGACTGGACCGCTGCTATGAACAGAAGGAACTTGCACTTGTTGAGAATGTACACAGGCCCAAGGTGGTGCTGAACACTTTTAACAAACACTATCACTCCTCATCACAATCCTTCAAGGCAACATGACATAATTCCCATTTTGCAAACCAAGGCACAGAGTGTAGGGAATAATAAGTTGTGAATTAGCATTCTAACATGGATCTCTGCTCTCTGCCTTGCATCATGCTTTTGAAATTTTATATATATATATAAAATTACTTCTTACCTTCTTCTAGCAAGTCACCTCTCGCTACTCTCTAAGCTCTATTTTACCTTGAGCATGACATTGTCATGAGTTGTGTGACAATCTCTCACTGTTGGCCCCTGAAGGCAAGGATGGGATCTAATCATCTTTGAGTCCCAGCTCTAGATGCCTGTCACACAGTGGACCTTGTTGAGTGGGTACATGTTGAGTGGATGGAGAGATGAACAGGAAATAATAATGTGAGGAAGGAGGTGACAAGTGAGGAAAGAGCAGTTTACACACTTGGGAGAGCAAGTATCACAAGGGTTGGAGGTTCACCAGAATGGATGTGAGCTGAGACAGGGAACCTTCTAAGAAGCAGACAGGAGAAAAGTAAGAACCACATGGGACTGGGAGGTGTGCACCCAGCAGTGAGGCAGGAAAGCCCAAGGCATGGTTGAGGGACCCCAGTGAGTGTATGTGGCAGAGAGGGGATAGTTGTGAAAGGAAGTGGTAGAAAATAAAGGTTGTCTAAGGAGATCATAGTCAAAAGGTAGAGGGCCTTAGAGGCAAGGCTAAGAAGCTTAGATGTCCAATGTAAGTTTTTGAGCCTGAGTGTGGTGTGACAGAAGCCATTTTAAGAACTGTGTCAGCAAATATTTATCAGTTTTAGAAACATGAAGGAAAGATTACAGGCACAGAGACCACTACAGAGGTTATTACAACAGGCCAGGCAAGCAGTGACAGGGACCAAAAGGAGTCAAAGTTTTAGAACTTATAAGGATATTAACCATGATAAAATTTTAGTGCAGGTGTGAGAGTTAGAGAAATGAGGCAAAGAAGAGGGTACAAAGGGAAGAGCAATCAGAAGCTTTGAAAAATTCCAAAGAAATGGAGAAAGCATGAGAAACAGTGAAGAGAATAAGTTCAGAGCATCACAAAAAGACAGGGAGGATATCGCTTCAATGAGGAAGTAATGTCACAGCTGCCTTGTGCAGAAAAGGGACTACTTAAGATCAGGACCATGGAGAGGGTCTTGGCTCTACAGGCCAGAAAGTTGTCAAGACTCTCCCAGGATCACATAGGTTTGCTTGCTGTGTGCAACACCTGTGGTCTTAAAGTCATGCCCACACTGAACCTTAGTAAACCGAGATTTCTAGCATGCAGAGTTGAGATGTTCATTACTTATAGAAGATCTGCAATAATCCATTTGTACACCTCACTATGAAGCTTGTGAGGTTTGGTATAAGTAATCAGACTTTCATGCAATAATTGCAGTGCGCTTGAAACAGTCTAGAGATGCTGAGCTTGTTTGAACTTGATGATTCATACTAATTTGTGATTTAGGAACAACCATCTAATAAGCATAAGCATTCTGAACTGGCCGTGTATATGACTACTGCTCTTTTGTTGCAAGATATAAGATGAGCCTTCTTTTATAACTCAAAGAAAGACAATGAAGAAAATATCTAATCATGTGCCTGGGGAAGCATACATTACCCAGGAGGGAGGGGCTACTCACTATCTTCACAGCAGAGGACAAAGCAGAGCTCAGCAATTGATACCCCAACAGATCCAGGTTATTCATCTACAGTTAGTCAAAACTAGATGCTTTACATTTTTGTCCTGGACTCTTCTTCCTTTCCTCCCTTCCACCTCCTAAATGTAAATCCAAAATGCCAAAATTGTCAATAGAGAGAAGGAAAATCCTGGAACATGGAGGACATCAGAGATCTTAATGATTAGCTCTTCTTCATGCTCCCCTAATTTTACTAATGGGGAAACTGAGGCTCAAAATGAAGAAGTAACTTGCTTAGAATCCTAGGATTAGAATCCAAATCTGTTGCTCACCAGTGTATACCCTGTCCTATCGCCATTCCATGGAAATAGTGAGTGTTTTCAAAACCAATCTGATCTGCTATTATCTAGGGGCAGAAATTAAAGGAAGTGAGGAAAAAGTAGAACAGAAAAACTAAACCTTGTTGTCCATATAACAAGGGCTACTGAAGAAGAACTAAAGACACATGTAGGAATAAGAGTAGGATTCAGCAATACGAAAGATTCTTCTTGTCTCCCAGAATTCAATTATTAATTCTAAGTTGATATTATAATTATATTCTAACAATTTGGAGCAATTTAGATACAATTATATCCCATCTGATACAGAATTTTATACTGTCAGTTTGGAACAACTTTGAACAGTGGTCAAACAGTAGTGACCCCACTCAATAGCATTATAATTACTCCAAAGAAGGTACACAAATATAGACATAACAAATTTTTAAAATGAGAACAATTGAAAGATTAAAAAGAGCCTCACTATAATGATGAAATAGATGCCTTTAAATATTAGGAATATGCTAGCAATCACAGAAATGCAAATCAAAACTTCATTGAGATTCCACCACACTCCAGTCAGAGTGGCAAAAATGAAGAATATAAACAATAACAGATGCTGGAGGGGCTGTGGGGAGAAAGGAATATTAAGACACTTGTACAGCCACTCTGGAAAGCAGTGTGGAGACTTCTCAAAAAACTAGGGATGGAACCACACAGCTGTTCCACTCCTGGGTATTTTCCCAAATGAACCAGAATTGGCATACTACAGAGACACAGCTACATCAATGTTTATAGAAGCTCAATTTACAATAGCTAAACTATGGAACCAAACCAGATGCCCCTTGCTGGATGAATGGATTGAGAAACTGTGAGGAAAAAAAAATATATATATACATATACACACATACATACACACACACACAATGGAGTTCTACTGAGCTATTGGAGAGAACAATATCATGGCATTTGCAGCCAGATGGATGAAGATGGAAAAAAATTATGCTGAGTAAAGTATCCCAAACACAGAGACTTAAAGGGTGAATATTTTCTCTCGTATGTTGAAGCTAGAGTAAAACCTAAGATAGAATGAAAGTTAGCTTATAAGTAATAAACTCACCATGATTGAAATTTTCACATAAGCTGGGGGAACCATATCTTTGAAGGTGAGAGGCAAAGGGAGGGAGGCAGGGAAGGGGAGAAAGGGATACGGGGGATTATCAATACAACTGGGATCACTCAACTCCCATGAGAAGCCCAACTATACACAAGCAGGCAGAGAAACTCAAAGATTTCGAATTTTAAAGTATATGTACATGTTCATTTCTATCTATCACATGGGGGTAATACAGAGGAGATATGAGAATGGGGAATGGATGAAGTGAGGAGATCCAGAACTAGGATTGGCCTGAACTTACTTTGTCATATCCACATATGCATGAATATGTAACAACAATTCCCTGTAGTATGTAAGGCTATGTCAAACAAATAAAAAAAGACGTTAGGAATATGAATGTTTTCTATTCTTTTCTCTCTGTCTCGCTACATATTATTTTATTCTCTCCAATTTTTTTTGAAAACATGTATTCCTCCTGCACAACAAAATAAAATTCACATTAAAATTCCAGAAGGAATTTATTACAGTTCTTCTAAAGAAATAAGGAGTTGTAAAAAGAAGCCAGGTCAGTGCTTACATTCCAATGTAAGCACTGAACTGCTCTTGAGCTTGTTATTCTGGAAATAAAGTCTTTGTCATATTTGCTATCCACACCCTTGTGTTAACTTCTGACTTTGCAAAGTCTAAAGGTGAACTGTAAGGAAGTAATGAAGGGGAAACAAACTGCTTATAGCAATGAATGGACTAACGTGGGGTCTGAGCTTCAGATGGCAGGAAAGACAAAAAGGAACAATCCTTTGAGAAATTCTCTGCAGAGTGGCTACCAGTCCACAATCAAGGAGATAAATGTTGAAGTCACCTGAGCTACATCCTTGCAATAGAACATCTCATACATACAGAGGACAATGAACTTTCTTTTCTGGAAATAACTTCTAAGTCTGAGGAAGCCTAGAATCTTAGCATGTTAGTGCTGCCAAAGACCCAATTGGTCATTTCAGCATTCCACCCAACTCTCGTTTTGCAAATAGGATGACTGCGAACCAAAAGGGGAAATGACTTACCCAAGCTCACAGAGAGAGATTCTGAAAGAATCTAAATTGGAAAAGAATAAATAAAAGAAATGAGGAGCAGGGGACAAAAGCTTTAGTCTTTACAAGAAATTTAACACTGAGACAACTGGAAAATCTAGGCCTTTCAATAGACTACACCCTAAGCAAAAAGCTGGACTAGATAATTAAGCATGTTCATTGGCACAGGAAGATTGTTTTTTAAATGTTGTACTGTCTCTTACTGGACTATAAATTTAAAATAATAAATATCCTTTGAGGTTGTTAAACTATGTAGTCACCTGTGTATCACCAATGTTTGGGGTGGTATGTATAGTACATATATGAAGATCCCCCTTGCAGACAAATTAACAAAATACACAAGGAAATAATTCACACTGAGCAAGGAGGCAAAGATGAAAGAAACAGAAGATTGAAGCCAAGAATATTAAATAACTGTTTAAAGACAAAATAAGAAATTCAAAACCCTAAAGAAAATGTTGCCACTCTGCCAAAATGTCATTTTTTTTAGAAAATCAAATAATTTCTAGAAAGACAATACTTAAAGTATAAATTTTAAAAGTAGGTATCTTGCAGCTTCAAAAAGTCCAATTTTGGGGGCTGGAGCAGTGGCTCAGTGGTTTCGGAGCTTGCCTAGCAAGCACGAGGACCCGGGTTCAAACCCCAGCACCATGTACACAACTAAGTGTTGGAGCAATGAAGGCCACGTGAAAAACTAAAGTTGTTTCTCTCTTTCTCTGTTTCTCTCACTGTCCCTCTCTCTTTAAAAAAAAAAAAGGTCCAATTTTCTTTTGACATCAATGATATTATTCAAGCTGCTGAGTTTTCTCTCAACTTCTACTGAACTAAGAGTTGTAACTAAAACAAAGCCCTGGCTTCTATAATCCTATTGGATATCTTTAGATAAAGCAATACCTTTCCTACTGATTAAGTCATAGCAATTACTTGTTGTATATGTTTTATCAACTTAATTTTGTAAGTATTTATTTGATAGAGTTTTTGCAATATCCTTTGACACAGTTCTGGGAGTCAATAAATTTGTTGGGTTTTGTTTTCAACTGAAAAATCCACTTCTATAAAATCAAGTAGATCTCTTATTGGCTTTTTGTCCAGGGATTGATTCAGTTTTGTCAGTTTTCTGAAGAAATGAAGAGAGTACACATTTCTGTTTCATGCTTCATCATACTCCTTACTTTTATGTCTTTAATGATTTTTATGTATCAATTATTATTAACTTTAATAATTGAGATATTTCTTATAAATCCAAATAAAATACTGCTTTCTCTGTTAGAATTGCATTTATTAAAGCCAACTCTGGAAAAAGATTTTTTTAAAGAAAGAAAGGGACAGTGAGAAGGAGAGAGAGAGAATCAATTTTATTTACTTTTCCATGTGGCTTTTGTTGCTCTAACACTTCATTGTGTATGTGGTGCTGAGATTCAAACCCATGTCCTTGTACCTGCCAGGCAAACACCGTAAGCACTGAGCCATCACTCCACTATTATTAAAAGAATTGTTAATAATAAAATTTCTGTTTTCTAAAAAATTAAAATAGAATGAATTTGGAAAATTAATTGACAGATTAAATATTAAATTAGACAAAGTTGAAGAGAGAGTAATGATTGCTAGGTAAAGTTTCCAAGAACGTAGCACAGAGATATTTTTTTTTTTAAAGAGAGAGGGACAGTGAGAGAGACAGAGAAAGAGAGAAACGACTTTATTGAGTTTTTCACATGGCCTTAGTTGCTCCAACACTTAGTTGTGTATGTGGTGCTGGGGTTTGAACCCGGGTCCTCATGCTTGCCAGGCAAGCGCCGAAACCGCTGAGCCACCGCTCCAGCCCTAGCACAGAGATATTTAAAGACAGAAAATATGGAAGAGAGACTAAGAAAAAAGACAGAATGTGAAGGACCAAAATCTGTTTAAAGAAATCCAGAAATATTGGTTCAAATAGCTCTGGGAAATCTCTCCTCCAGAATTAGCAAAGACAATCAGTCAAAAAGTCTCTGGATATTGATTAAAAGGATTACAACAAATTGAGAATCATTAATTCAACAAAAATATATATATAGTAAGGACGTTAGGAGGCTACACTGTTTAAGTCAGGGACTGCACTTATCCTACCCAGCTCTGTCTTTCAGAAGCAACATATTCTTGGCAGCTGAATGGCAATCACCAACCTCCCCAGCAACCAGAACACATCCGCAGATTCCCATTTTCAACAGATCACCCATTTTCCAACTCTTTGTAGGGCAGATTCAGGTAGGGCAGGTGCTGAATAGTGCAGTCCTCTTTCCCTCACCCCTCTACATGGCAGGAAGAGTTGCTATGGGGGGCTTAACAGTTAAGATGGCAATATTCCCTGAACTGAACTACGGTTCGAATACATCTACCAAAATCCCAGCAAGGTTATTTAAAGAAATTGTTAAGTTTCCTAAAATTCATGTGGAAATTCAAGAGACCTAGAATAGCCTAAACAATCTTGAAGAAAAAAAAAAACCAACAAAGTAGGAGGATGCACATATCCTGAATTAAAAACTTTCTACAAAGCTATATTCAATATAGGTCAAAAGTCTTTTTAATAAATGGTTTATGAACAAGTAGACATCCACAGGCAAAAGAATAAGGCTTTGCTCCTCCCTTACACTATAGGGTAAAAAAGAAACCTCAAATTGGTGCAGAGCCTAAATGTAAGAGCTGAAACCATGAATTTTATGGGAGAACATAGGTGTAACTCCTCATGATGTTCGGGTAGGTGATGATTTTTTTAGATATGGCAATAAAAGAACAAGTGATAAGAGTAAAAGTAGATTGAACTTCAAAATTAAAAACTTTCACACTACTAAACTTCCTTTTCATCAAGAAAATGATAAAGCAACCTATGAGAGAAAATATTTGCAAATCCTATCTTTATGAGAAACTTGTATCCAGAATGTATAAAGAACTACAATTCAGCAGTAAGAGACAAATAAGCAAAGATTTAAAATGGGCAAAGAATCTGAGTGGACCTTTCTCCAAAGAAGATATATGTGATGCCCAATAAGCGCATGAACGTAGCTCAACACCATTAATCATAACAAGCCACAAACCAAACCCACAAGGAAACACTACTCCACGTGCGCTAGAAAGGATTTTTTTCTTTTTCTACAAAATGGAAAAACATAAGTGTTTGTGAGGATGTACAGAAATTGGAACCCTCATATATGACCAGTGACAATGTCCAATGGTGTGACCACAGAAAACAGTTTGGCATTTACTCAAACTTTTAAGCATAAAGTTATAATGTCATCCTAGCAACTTCACTTCTAGGTATTTACCCAAAATAATTCCACTAGAATTTTTTAACACAAATGTTTATAGCAGCATTATTCTAATAGCCAGTGATAACAACCCAGATATCCATGATCATAATACACATCACATGTTACATGATACATTAAGCTGTGTAAAAGAAGCAAGTCAGAGGTGCTGATTTAGCTCAGTGGTAGAGTACTTGCCTAGCATGTGTTGAGGCCCTGAATTCAAACCCCAGCACTGAAAAAAAAAAGCCACAGAATGCCACATATCATGATTCCATTCATGTGAGATGCCCAAAATAGGCAAACACATGGAGACAGGGGTTGCCCAGGCTCAAGGGATGACAGAAAAGGGGAAGTGACTACTAACAGGTACAGGGTCTCTTTTTGGAATGATGAAGTGTTCTAAACATGTAGTGATAGTTATAAATATAAATATATAAATATAAAAATATTTAGAACCATTTAATTTTGTACTATATATGGGTAAATTTTATGGCATGTGAATCATATATGGTACTCTATATATCAATGAAGCTGTCGTATACCTTTTAAAAGGAATTCAGAAGAAGAAAATGGAGACAATAAGATAGAAGTTGTTCACAAAACATAATGGCTGAGAATTTTCAACACTATTGAAATGTGTGAATCATTTCAAGAATCATCCAAGTCCTGAAGAGGAAAGCAAAACTAAACTTGATCCTTGATATAACGTACTAAAGCTGCATGACTCTAAACAGAAAGAGACAATCTTAGAAACAAAGGGGGTGGTGGGAGAAAGCATTACCAGGCACGGTGGTGCCTACCTGTAATTCCAGCAGCTCAGGAGGCTGAGGTAGGAGAATCACAAGTTCAAAGCCAGCCTCAGCAACTTATCAAGGCTCTGAGCAACTTAGCAAGAAAAAAGAAAAGAAAAAGCATCACCACAGATGATTGGCAGCAGGCTGTCAACACCCACAACAGAATCCAAAAGATACTGGTACAATATCTTCAAAATACTGAAAGAAAGTAGCTGTTAACTTACAATTCTTTTTATGAATATTAACACATATTAATTGTACAACTTAATGTTTTCATTTTGACATTTCTATGCATGCACATATTATGCTTTTATCATGACCACCCTCTCTTACCTCGACCACCTCCCCCAGACCTCCATCCCCTACCCTTCCCTAATTATCCCTCTAATGCTTCCATGGTTTTTATTATTAAAGGATGCTAAATTTTATAAAAATATTTTCCTTCATCTATTGAGATGATCATACGACTTTTTATTGGTTCTTCTTAGATGTACATTAGAATGTACAATGACATAATTATAAAGCATGGAGTTTAACTTGTTCTAATTCAGTCCACAGTTTTTCTCCTTCCTCTCTCTTCCTCCCACTCTTGTCTTTTTTGATATATATGAAAATAGAACTACATTGACATAATTATAAAAGCTTGGCATAAGCCTTGTTCTAACTCAGTTCCCAGTATTCCCCCTTCCCCTCCCTTCCTCCCAGCCCCTTATTCTTTTTAGATATACTTGACAATAGGCTAAATATTGACATTTTTAATAAAAGCATGCATTAACTTTCTCTAATTCAGTTCCCACTATTTCCGGTCCCCCTGACCCTTATCTTACCTCCACTCTACTGATTTTTCTTTAATTTACTAATAGTTTTTTTAATTCAGTGACTTGTTTATATACATATTGATGAGATTCACTATGATATGCTCATGTATGAACATAGAAAAGTTAAGTCTAATCCATTTCACAAACTTTCCCTATCTCATTCCTCCTTCCTCCATTTCCCTCTCTTCTGCTCTTTTCTTTATTTTGTGTAATCTACATATCAGAGAAAACATTTTTTCACCTTTTTTGTGACTGGCTTATTTCAGTTAACATGATAACCTCCAGTTTCATCCATTTGCTGACAAATGACATTAAGTCATTCTTCCTAATGGCTGGGTAATACTCCATTGTGTGTATGCCCCATTTTCTTTATCCATTCATCTATTGAAGGAGACTTGGTTGGCTCTATACTTTAGCTATTGTGAATTGTCCTTCTATAAAATTGATACAGCTGCATCACAATTACGTTATTTTTATCTTTGGTTCCATTTATGTCCTATATTACATTTATTGATTTGAATATGTCAATCCATCCTTGCATCCCTGCAATGCAGCCAGCTTGATTGTGGTATACGATATTTTTAATGTGCTATTGAATTTGATTTGCAAGTATTTTATTGAGGATTTTTGCATTATGTTCATCAAAGATATTGGTTTATATTTTTTTCTTTTTTCTTTTTTCTTTCTTTCTTTTTTGCTGCCGTTGTTGCTGTGGTTGTATCCTTACTGGATTTTGGTAGCAGAGTAACATCAGCTTCATAGAATGAGTTTGAAAGATATCTTCCATTTGACACATAAAGGTTTATCACTGTTGCTATAGTGTAGATCTTGAGTGTCCTATAAAGGCCTGTGTGTTACAGGCTTCGTCCCCAGGAAGGCACTATTGGGAGGTGATGGAATCTATTAGAGGTATGGTCTAGAGAGATGTCACCAGAGGCATGCCTGATGCAAATTGTGGGACCCTGCCATGATCTGCTGCCTTAGTGTTAAACTGTGAGCCAATAAAAATATTTTTCTACATAAAAAAAGAAAGATATCTTCCATTTCTATTTTATGGAATAGCTTAAGGATCATAGGTATTAGTTCTTCTTTTAAAAAGTGTGGTAGAATTCAGCATTGAATCTGTCTGGTCCTGGGTTTTTCTTTGTTGGTAGTCTTTTTATTACTTGTTCAATCCCACTGATTGTATGGATCTATTTAAATATTTAATCCTCTTAGTTCAATTTTTGGTATATCATATGATAAGTCCACAAATTTGTCCATTTCTTCTCTATTTTCCAATTTATTGGCATAAAGTTTTTCAAAATAATCCCCAATGGTCCTATGAATTTCAGTGGTATCTATTGCTATTTCCCCTCTTGTTTGTCTAATTTTATTGATTTAACTCTTCTCTCTCTTCATTAGTTTGGCTGTTTGTCAATTTTGTTTATGTTTTCAAAGACCAAATCTGTTTCATTGATCCTTTGTATTGTTCTTTTAGTCACTATTTATTTTTGCCCTGATCTTTATTATTTCTTTCCTTCTACCAATTTTGGTTTTATTTTGTTCTTGTTTTTCTAAGACTTTGAGATGTATCATTAGGTTATTTATTTGAGATCTCTGTTTTGTTTTGTTTTGTTTTCAAAGCATTACGAAATTTTTTATTGGTGCCTTATAGTTAGTTATACATAATAGCAGGATCATTATGCCATATTCATACGTACACACAGCATAATTTGATCTATCTCTGTTTTTCTTTTAATGTAGGCACTCACAACTATAAGCTTCCTTGTTATTGCTACTTTCACTGTATCCCATAGGCTCTGGTACATTGTGTTCCATTTTCATTTGATTCTAAAAATTTTTTTAATTTCCCCTTTGATTTATTTTTTCTATACTGGGGATTAGATCCAGAGGTGCTTTACCACTGAACTATAGCCCCAGTTCTTTTTAGTTTTTGTTTTGAGACAAGATCTAAGTTGCTGAAGGTCTTGCTAAGTTACCAAAGTTGTCCTCAAATTTGGTGATCCTTCCACCTCAGCCTTGCAAGTCACTGGATCACAGGCAAGCAGCACTGTGCTCAGCCACCTTTGATTTCTTTAATGACCCACTGTTTATTTAAAAGTGCATTGTTTCTAACACACTTCTGATGGGCTGCAAACTGGTACAACCACTCTGGAAAGCAGTGTGGCCACTTCTCAAAACCTTAGGGATTGAACCACCATACGACCCAGCTATCTCCCTCCTGGATGTGTTCAGGAGTGCTAGGAGAACTATAATCACCTTATTATAGAGATACAGCTACATAAACGTTTGTAGCAGCTCAATTTACAATAGCTAAATTATGGAAACAATCTAGATGCCCTTTGTGGGACAAATGGATCCAAATATAGACAGATGATAGATAGATAGATAGATAGATAGATAGATGATAGATAGATAGATGATAAATAGATAGATTCTCCTCAGCTATTAGAAAGAACAATATCATGGCTTTTGGAGGTAAATAGAAGGAAGTGGGGGAAAATCATGCTGAGTGAAACAAGCCAAACCCAAAGACTTAAGGGTCAAATGCTTTCTGTTATATGTGGAAGCTAGAGTAAAACATAAGATGAAAGTTAATCAAGTTTATCAAGTTTATTTAATAGGCCCACCAAATTTGAAGTAACACATAAGATGTGGGAACTATAGTTATCAATGGGGGGTAGGAAAAATGGAGGGAGGAACAAGGGGGGTGTTCAATACTATAGAATACACTTGACTCCAATGGGAAGTCCAAATATACCCAGGCAGGTACACAATCTAGCAATTTCAATGATTAAAATACATGTATATGGTTATTTATACCTGTAACATGGGGAAAATTACATAGGAGACATGAAGTTGGGGAGTGGGGGAAGGGGTGGAGATCCTGGTTAAGGATCTGGTTTAAACTACTCTGTCAATGCATATGCGTGTATGAAAGTAAAGCAACAAAACCCTTCATTGTGTAAGACAATGTTGAACCAATGAAAATAAAAATGCATTGTTCCATCTCCACATGCTGGTTTAATCTCTGGGATTACTCTTGCTGCTTCTAGTTTCACTCCATTATGATCTGATAAAATGTGTGGATTTATTTCAATTCTTTCAATTTGTGAAGTTTTATTTTATGACCTGATCCCATTTTGGAAAAATCAACCTAGAATTCCATACCAACTGAACCATTATTTAAGAGTAACCAGTAACAAAAGATAATTTCGGATAACTGAGATAAATTATCACTTAGAAACTCTATTTTTTTAAAAGCTATCAAAAGGGGCTGGAGCAGTGGCTCAGTGGTTATGGCACTTGCCTAGCATGTGCAAGTACACAAGTTCCAACCCCAGCACCACGTACACAACAAAGTGGTGGAGCAACGAAAGCCATGTGAAAAACTAAATTAGAAAATTGATTGATTCTCTCTTTCTCCCTCTCTCTCTCTCTCTCTCACTGTCCTGCTCTCTTCAAAAAAAAATCTATCTAAGAATGTATTTTGGTAAACAGGAAAGTGAAATCAGAAATACCCAAAGCATTTTTGTAAATAAATAAATAGATAAATAAATAATTGGTACACATTTGTATACTTCTTAACAATAATAACAGTGCCCAAATTTTGGAGCCCAAATGCAAGGTGGAACCTAAGTTAAAGAACACAAATACAGACTTCCATGGCTCTTGTTTCATATGTAAGAAACGAAAGACAAATTACAATTGCATAGTATTAAGTCAAATGTGCACATTTAAAAATTAAGAATATCCATTAAGGGGATTCCAAGATGGCAAGCTACAGGAAGGCTGATTCTCGTTTGGCTCCACAACCAGATGAAAAAATTCCAGGACAGCTCCATTACTGCAAGGTGGGTTTGGGGGAAAATCATCACCAGAATACGGCATTAGTTAAGGGAGATTTTTGGAGGATCAGAGATTTGGGCGCAGCAACTGAAAAAGAGGATTTTATCCATCCTGACCAGGACACAGCAGTGGCAATCAACATTGCTCCCAATTAGCCAGGGAGTAGGGGAGAAGCTGAACCTTAATGTGTGATCTGACTTCCCACAGAGAAGCCAAGTTCTATTAAAAAAAACAAAAACCATGCATTGGGTCCAACTGGAGACACCCCTAGTGCACCTCAACTGTGTAAAGGGAGAACAATGTCTCTCAGCTTCCTGCAAGGGAGAGAATCAGTAATCTTTTTGAACACACTGTCCAGTGGGTGGGAGTCAGCAGTTCAGAGCAGGCTACTCCACAATTCCACCAGGAGTCAGACATGTTTCAGAGGCTGAATCCAGAAGAGGAGTCATGGGGAGGCCCAGTATTCACTTAGTTCAGGGAGATTCAGATTAGTGAAGTACATGGGAACCATGTTTAGCTCTTTCCACCCTTACTCCACAGCCAGAAGGCTCATGTGATAAGCCAAGGTGGGACAGGAGCACAAAAGATACCACAGTCTGAGCTCAGAAAACCTAGAGGGACTGTGAGTGTAACCAGCAGAGGAAGCATTGATCAGCATTCAATGTCCTGCCCTAATATCCAGAAGTCTTCTGAGTTTCATATCCCCACGGAGCCTAGCAAAGGCCAGAATAATAGACTAAATTCTATAGAAAACAGAACCTCAGCTCTTGAAGAAAGAACTTCTGACAATGAGGATAGGCTGAGTAAGCTTGAGTCCAAAGATGACAAAAAAGAAACAAAACTCACAGAAGATGAACAGAAGTTTCAAAATTTCCAGGACGAAATTAAAAGAAACAATCCAAGAGTAACTGTGATACAGGAAGAAATTGAAATGAAAATGAATGCTATAGGGATAATTCTCAACAAAATAGCTAAAGAAAAAATTTCCCTTATAAAAATGGAGTCAGATATGCTCATTTAGGAAGCTTATAGGACACTTAATAGGCCTAATCATGTGAGAATCTCATCAAGACACATAATATTCAAAATGTACAATAAGGAAATCAAGGAAATAATATTAAAATTTGCAAGGGAGAAATCCCAAATCACACTCAGAGGCAAACTAAGAAGGATCATCTCTGATTTTTCAGCTCAGACTCTAGAAGCAAGAAAATCCTGGAAGGAGATCTTTCAATGTCTGAATGACCACAACATGCAGTCAAGAATACTATACCCAGCAAAACTCAGCTTCAAATTTTAGGAGCAAATAAGAACCGTTCATGATAAGATCAAACCTGCAGCATTTGTGAACAGAAAACCACCATTACAAAGAATCCCCAAAGATAAACTCCAGATAGAGCAAGCAAACAATCCTCAAAACTCACAGAGGAAATTCAATAAATGTGCACACTATCAATAGACAATCAAGACAGCACAGAACTTGCTATTAAAACACAGTGGCTATGAACCACAACCACATAATTATTCTAACTGTGAATGTGAATGGTCTCAATGCACCAATCAAAAGACACAGATTAGCAGATTGGATCAAAAAACAAAATTCAACAATATGCTGCTTACACGATATGCACCTTAGAGCCAATGGCATCCACAGATTGAAGGGGAAAGAATGGGAAAAAATCTACCAAGCATACAGCCCAAGAAAAAAAGCTGGTGTTGCATTACTTATATCTGACAAAGTAGATTTCAAACATAAACTACTCAGAAGAGATAAAGAAAGTCACTACATCCTAGTAAAGGGAAAAATATAACAGGAAAATATAGCCATGTAAATATATACTCTCCAAACACCAATGGTCCCAACTATGTGAATAAATTACTCCATGACATAAAACCACTTGTGGATTTGAACACAATAATACCAGGATATTTCAACAGTCCTCTATCACCAATACACAGATTGTCAAAGCAAAAAGTAATAATAATAATATCTCCAGCCTAAACAGCTCCATAAATCAAATGGACTTAACAGACATCTATAGAATTAACCACCCCAAATTGGCTGAATATACCCTCTTCCCAGCAGTACATGGATCCTTCTCCAAAATAGATTATATTCTAGTTCACAAAGGAAATCTCAGCAAATATAAAAAAGTAACCTATCATATCAAGATGCCATGACCACAGCAATTAACAGCAAAAATTATAACAGAAAATACATATATATGTGAAGATTGTATAATACCCTATTAAATGAAGAAAGGATCCAAGAAGACATGAGAGCAGAAATCAAGAAATTCTTGGAAGAGAATGAGAATGAAGGCACAACATATAAAAACCTCTGGGACAGGTATTTGCAGGAAGTTGAAATTAAATCTTTATCTCTCACTTTGCACAAAAATCAAATCAAAATGGATCAAGGAACAAGGAATTAACCAGCTACCATACAACTGCTAGAAGAAAAATTAGGACCAATATTCCAGCATTTGAGAGTAGGCAAAGACTTTCTCAACAAGACTCCTAAAGTGAAAGAATTAATGGCAAAATCAATGAATGGGATATCATTAAACTAAAAGAACTTCTGCTCAGGTCTGGAGTGGTGGCTCAGTGGTTTCGGTGCTTGCCTGGCAAGCGTGAGGACCCGGGTTCAAACCCCAGCACCACGTACACAACTAAGTGTTGGAGCAACAGAGGCCATGTGAAAAACTAAATAAAATTGTTTGTTTCTCTGTCTCTCTTGCTGTCCCCTCTCTTTTTAAGGAAAAAAAAAAACTTCTGCTCAGCCAAGGAATTGTTCAAAATTGTCAAAAGACTACCTACAGAATGACAGATAATCATGCCTTGTGATTCCTCTGACAGGGGACTAATATCCAAAATTTACAAACTACTCAAAAACTTAACACCAAAAACACAAACAATCCAATCAATAAATGGGCCAAAGAGCTAAATAGAAACTTCTCAACAGAGGAAATTGAGCAAGCCAATGAATACATGAGAAAGTGTTCTAAATCACTAGTTATAGAAATGCAAATCAAAACTACATTAATATTTCACCTCACTCCAGTCAGATTGGCAAAGATGAAGAATATAAACAATAATAGATGCTGGAGAGGTTGCAGGGAGATAGGAACACTAATAATACACTGTTGGTGGAACTGCAGACTGGTACGGCCACTCTGGAAAGCAGTGTGGAGAATCCTCAAAAAATTAGGACTGAACCCACCATATGATCCAGCTATCCCTATCCTGGGTATTTTTTTCAGGGAGATTTAGAATCAGCACATTACAGCAGCACAGCAAAATCTATGTTCATATCGGCTCAATTTACAATAACTAAATTATGGAACGAACCCAGATGCCCCTCAATGGATGACTGTATCCAAAAACTGTGGTATACATTATATAATGGAATTCTACTCAGCAATTAGAAGCAACAATATTGTGGCCTTTGAAGGTAAATGGACAGCAATGGAAGAAATCATGCTGAGCAAAGTTAATCCAGCCCAAAGAGTCAAGGCTTGAATGTTTTCACTCATTTGTGGAGGCTGGAACTAAACCCAGGCTTGGGTAAAAGGTAGTCAAACTCATGTATTAGACACAACAAAGGCGTAGCAACACATAATCTAGGGCAACCATAGATATATGCAGGGAGAGCAGGAAGGGGATAAGTAGGGGAATGGGGCAGAGATGGAGGATATGGAAGGATCTAGGAAAACAATCAACAATGTAGCATACTCTTTACTCCCCTGAGCATCCAAATAATACTTATGCAATCGTTTAATTCTGGAAAATTCACAGTCTAAACATTTATATCACTTGTAGGGGTGAAATATAGAAGAATCAAGAGACTGGGTTGTGGGCAATGTGAACGTAATTCTGGTTTAAGATCAAATGCATATCATATTGTTACTTTATATGCATTTATGATTGTACTATAACTCAACTCCTTAGTTAATTTTTTTAAGTTAAAAAAAGAATAAACACTAAAAGGGGGCAAAAGAGGGGACCATCCAACAGATGTCAGGAAATGAAGAAACAATAAAAAATGAACCATGCTTAGTAAAAAACACAAAATAAGATTTTAAAATTAATTGCAAAATATTAGTAATAAAGTTAATTACAAGTACACTGAACCCTATTTTTCCTTATCAGATGGGTGCCCTGCCCACTCTATATCAAAAAGGCTCCATCTCCCACCACTTTCTGACCCACCCCTGCCTTATTTTCCTTTTAAAGCATACCCCCAACATGGCCTTGCTTGTTGTCTCTGTTTTTTCCTGTCTTCCTCCATTTCAAAGTAAACTCCTAGAGATCCAGTCTTTGTTTTGTTCACTATTCTGTCCAGCAGCCACCATCATAACTACTCAATCATTATTTGTTGATTTAAATTAAATCTACAGGGAAAAATCTTGAATGACCAATTTTAAAACATTTTTAATATACAATGTCATTAGAAATAAAAGAAATTGCAAACTGGGACAATGAGATACCTTTGTACCCACATTTCATTGGCAATATTTACTAAGTCTGATGACACTCCTCAGGTTTAAAAATAATAATGTCTCCCAGAGGGCCGATAAAACAAGTTGCTAGTCTCCACTCTCAGAGTTCTTACGTTTGTAGATCTGGAAGATTAGCATTTCTAATAGGTTCCCAGGGAACCACACTTGAGAACCACACCTCTAGGAAATATTCACATGAGTGTTTCCACAACACTGTTTATAATGATTGAAAAAAAGAAGAAATGAAAATGAAAACTGTCTACAAGCAAAGAAATAGATAAAAACATGGTTTGTTTTCATTGTGGAATACTTCATAGTTAACTTAAATGAAAAAAAGCAACACACATTAACTTAAATAAATCCCAGAAACATAATGTTGAATGGAGAAAATTAGTGGAAATATTTATATCATTTTTTTCTAACTTAAAGTGTTAAGTTGGAAAAGACACACTAAAAAATGCATCCATGTATAATTTTTAGGAATGTTTTAATTGAAAAATGATAGACCACTAAATTTAGAGAAAACCTTTAGGGAGACAGAGGGAAAGAAGGATGGATATAGATGGGGTTTTATCTCAATCTATAATATTACCAGAGAGATGATATAAATGTATACAAGGTTAATATTGCTTCAGTTTTGGTTATGAACTTATAGGTGTCTTTTTAGTTTTTGTACTTTTACAGGTATGAAATTTTTCCATAATTAACCATTTAAAATAAGAGCTGGGAACCGTGGGCACATGCCTGCAATCCCAGAGACTCAGGAGGCTGGGGCAGGGTTGCCAGTTCAAAACCAGCCCCAGCAGCTTAGCAAGGTTGTAAGTAACTTGGGCTCTGTCTCAAAATAAAAAGCAAGAATGGCTAGGGGTGTGGCTCAAGTGGTTAAGTGCCCCTGTGTTCAGTCCCTGGTACCAAAAAGTAATAAAGTAGAATAAAATAAAAATATGAAATAGCAACACTACTTTGTCATACTAGGTGCCAATCACAGTTCATAACCATGTCATGGTGAACTTTAAAACCAACATACTCTTGCCCAAAGTGCGAGCAGAGTAGTAACACTGAATCCTACCCAGGTTCCTCGGAAACTAGACTGGTTTTGCGCTGAGAAAAAGCGTCTTTACTGACACCTCTTTCTCTTCTCTACTAAAGAAAGCACTGCGCAGAGACAAGAACTAAGGATAGCATCCCTGAACCCTATTATCCCAGCATGATCCCTACAAACATAGATACTGAGCTTTATTCAAAACTTTACACCCTGAACAATAAGAACACAGTGTATTTACATGTGTAGAGAAATTTGAACTCTCACTCAAAAATCATAGAACGGGGGTGCTTGTGCGTCACCAGATCCTGATAAAAGTGACTGCAAGGTCACTGTCAGTGGACAGTGGTTCCAGTGTATAGGAGAAGTGATGGGATAAATTGGACAAGGTTGATTTGCATGAGGCCTGGAGGTAGCTCCTAGGAATGAATTTGACCTGAGAAAAGAGAGGCTGGACCCATAAATTGGATCTAGGGCATCCTGAGCACAGCATAGTGTCACTCAGATGATTTTCCAAGGAAAGACTCAAGCCTGAGGCCCAGCAACATCAGCAACAAAGGGACACCAGCATCAAAAGAACTGGAATATGAGAGGGCAAGAATTTAAGACTAACATTGGAGCAGGCTTCAACCCAGTGCTCGAGGAGACATAACTAGCTTGTTGGTCAATTTATTTTTTTCATCTGGCCTTTGTTTCTCCAACACTTAGTTGTGTATGTGGTGCTGGGGTTTGAACCCTGGTCCTCGTGCATGCCAGGCAAGGGCTCCAACTGCTGAGCCATGGTTCCAGCTCCAAGAAGAACACATTAAAAATCTATTGAGAGGACTGGAGCCATAGCTCAGCAGTTACGGCACTTGCTTGGCACGTACAAGGATGCAAGTTTGAACCTCAACACCACATACACAACAAAGTGTCAGAGCAACGAGAGCCGCATGAAAAACGAAATAAAGCCAATCCTCTCTTTCTCTCCTCTTTCTCTCTCTCTCACTGTCCCTCACTCTCTCCTTAAAAAAAATCTGTTGAGAATTACTCAGACACGAAGGACTGGCCTTGCTACTATGGTAAGTTATGCAGTGTTTCCCAAGGAGAGTTTCTGCAAGTTTTTGGGCTCTAATAGTACCATGTGTCCCCAGGAAGATGGAGAAGCTCTGAGTTCTCGTTTGAAATCAGCTAATCACAGCTTGTTCCTAACTGCCAAGTGAACAGCCGGCTCCAGGCTAAGCCCTGTCATCACTCCTTCCTCACCATGGAAGAGAAAAGCTGAGTAGCAGAGCTCCTGGTGCTTGGTAGGTGTTTAGTAAATGCTAACTCCTGTCCTCTTCTTTGGGGGTCTTAGGTAAGAAAATATGGAACTGTCCAGAAAAATTATACATTGCATTTGACTGAGTAATGTCCCATAGCAAACCCATTTATCATATTTAGATAAGGCCTCTTGCTCCTGCCAGTTTAATGCCATCCTGAGCAGATGCTGATTATTCCTTATGCTTAATGAATGTTAATGAATCATGATGAAGACCTTTCAGGACAGGGTTAAAATATAAAGTCCTCTTCTGCCTTCAAGTGGCTTTATAAGAAGTACATACAGAATGAACACTTTGAAAAGGATGAATACAAATGAGAATTGTTATCTGCAAGAGGAAAGTTTATTATGAGATTTGGGGAACTACAAGAAGGGTAGAAGCAGCAGAGAACCACAAAGCACCCGTGGCCCCTTCACAGCTCCAACCTCTCAAACCGTCAGAACAGGGAGTGAGAGGCCGTGGAAGAAGAGATCCCAGCAGGGCTCAGCTCAGAGCCTGGTCACAGCACTGAATATTTGTTCTCTGTCCAGGTTATGATTCATGGTGATGCCAGGTGTAGGTAAGAGAGGCTGAGCTGGTCCATCAGTGGTTTTTCTGTCTTCATGCAGTTCTCCTGTTGGCCCCTGGATATCTAGCAGGGCCCGCAACGGGAGCGCAGAACACAAGGATTGGTGACACAGGGTCCAATGGGCTTGTCACAGGCATTGGTGGTGGCACAGGGGTTGCAGGGCAACCTGGAACACAGAATGGTTAGATCATCAGCCTAAGAGATTAATTTTTAAAAAGGGAGGGGGCTCAAGCCAAAGAGACATAGAAACAAGTAGAACCTGTCCCCCAAGATCTTAGGAAGCCAAGGCTTATTTAGATCACTCCTACAAAGTTCAGAGACCATGGCAGAGAAGAGCAAAGAACACTTAAATTGAGTCCCAGCCATCGCTCCACAGCCCTGGGGGAAGTCACTTCACCCCTATAAACCTCAGCATTCCACCTGTAAAATGGGATTGGTAATATCTACCACATGTAAAAATTCCAAACAACTGTGTCCACATAAACACCATGCTAGTTGACAAGTTACTGAGTCATCCTCCCTGTGACACTCAAATGTTCTTTGTAAGATGGTTATACTGCTTTCCTCTGCCTGTCTCACATGATTCCAAAAAGGATTAGCAAAGCACTGGGTTTGAAAGTTTGGGTTAAATCAGAAAAATTGATGATTATTCAGAATTGTTTTCTTTTTGGATGTGACAAGTCATCCCTGAAGATGTAAACCAATATTTACCCAGCAGGAATCCAAGGATCACCAGTGGAGAACATAGTGATCTCATCACTATCTTTTGAAACAGAAAATAGCTTTAGCCAAGGAAATGCTAGCAACAAATACCCTACATTTCCCACTGTTGTATGTAAAGCTCTGGTCTCTACTGACACATTGATATCTGAAACTTGGTCAGCAAAGTGCCTGCTTTATTCTTGAGTAGAATTGTGCCTGCCAGTTACTCACTTGCAGTCCTCGCTCTCCAGCAGGCCCCGGTACGTGTTGATCTCGCACTCCAGCCGGGCCCGGATGTCCAGCAGCACCTGGTACTCCTGGTTCTGACGCTCCAGGTCAGCCCGGATCTCAGAGAGCTGGGACTCCACGTTGGTGATCATGCACTGCACCTGGGACAGCTGGGAGCTGTAGCGGGCCTCGCTCTCGGTCAGCGTGTTCTCCAGAGAGTTTCTCTGTGGTGAGGAAGAAAGGGGGACATCAGGGAGCCACCTCCAAAGCTGCTCCTAAAGAAGTCACCAGCTTCAAGAGCCAAGGACAGCGTGTGGACCAAAGGGCATCCCAGCCACTCTGTCTCCCGACTTCAGGCTGCTCATCAGCAGGTCTGAGCAATACTCACCAGGTTGTGCTGAGCCTGCAGCTCGATCTCCAGGGCATTCACAGTGCGTCTCAGCTCGATGATCTCTGCCTGGCAGGTCTGAAGCTGCTCTGAGCTGGACACCACCTGCTTGTTCAGCTCCTCGGTCTGAAACACCCAAGGGGAGGAGACAGGATCAGACCCTGCCCTGAGGGCCCTGGGGGCCTGGGACCTGAGTGGCCACATGGTTGGATGCTCACCTGCGTTTTGAACCACTCCTCCACTTCCCTGCGATTGGTCTCCACCAGGGCCTCATACTGACACCTGGTCTCGTTGAGCACATGGTTCAGGTCCACGGTGGGAGCAGCATCCACCTCCACGTTGAGGCGATCTCCAATCTGGCAGCGCAGGGTGTTGACTTCCTGATGGAGGAAGGGGAAACAATGAACCCACAGAATAAAGTCTTAAATAAACTGTCTTTCAGGGAGTCCAGTGTGGCAGGACATGAAATTTGGAGATGCAATGAAGCTTAGTTGTTGTACCAGATAAACCACCCCTGATGACTTCGGCCTCCTCTCTGAGTGTCTTTCCTCATCTGTATCAGGAGGCTGCTTGATTAAATTATTGCTAATGTCTCTTCTGACTCCAGAATTTTATCATTTCCTTCTGATTTTCCCTTTGCTTGGTAATAAAACTGGCCTCACAATTTGTTTTACTATTTAAATATAGAGGAATCAGATTTAACTCCTATCCATTTCATGTCTTCATATGCTGTCTGCCAGAGCTTGTTTCCTCCTCATGAAAACATATAATGTTTAAGACATGCCTCCAATTTCCTAATATTGCATTCAACCATAAAATTTGAGTCAGCCACTGAGTTCCTTCATTTCTCTAATTTTTCCATCCATTCATTTACCTATCTTGGATTCTTGTTATTTAGGTGACACAGACATTAAGAAAGTGTGTTGATTGATACTGTTTTGATAATGTTTCTCCCTCAACTGTATTTCTATATTCTAATAAAAAAAAATAAAATTAAAAAAAAAATTAAAAAAAAAAAAAGAAAGTGTGTTATCTCCCTCCACTCTAAATCATTAATTTAGACCTATTCTGAAGATAATAAATCTTATCAAACAGTATCAAGTATCTCTGCACAGGCTTTGGCCACTTATCTGGCCCCAAGTGATCAGCTGACCATACTCTTTATGTAAAAGAGGTTAACATGTGACTCATTCCACAATAATCCCCCAGGCATGTTTTGAGCAGGAAGATGTTGTATTAGCAACTGTTGTACAACAAATGTAGGATCTGTAGCAAATCTAACCTACCTTATCCTGCTGGGGGGTATCATGGAGCCCTCAGTATTGTGATATTGGGGGCAGGGCCTTTCTTACCTGCTCATGATTCTGCTTGAGGGACAGAAGCTCCTCTTTCAGGGACTCCACCTGGGCTTCCAGGTCAGACTTGCACAGTGTCAGCTCATCCAGGATCCTGCGTAGGCCGTTGATGTCTGATTCCACCAGCTGCCTCAGAGACAGCTCTGTTTCATACCTGCATAATAGCCACAGGTCAAAGAGGACTTTCTTTCCTAAGCTTTCCTTGGTTAACATAGTCAAATTCAAATATTTCTTTTGAAATGTTTTGTATTTTTAAAGGTTTTCTAAAAGTAAAACACCACTGTGCTCAGTAAGAAGAACTACTTCATCACTGAGAACCACCAAGAAGGCATTGGTGGGTTGCCTGGACATGGTTTCATCTATCATTAACTACATCTGCTCTAAGAACCCATTCACAAGTTGCCATCAATAGAACCCTGCCATCTTTGCCCTCTTAAGTTGCTGCACTTGATAAGTCTACTACAGATTCTTTCACCATGCTTTCTAACCACACTAAGAAGCAGCCTAGTGATATGAAAGGAGCCCTGAAGTAGAAGTCAGTTACATCCAGCCTTGCGACTGAATGGCTGTGGATAGATTCCTCAATCTCTCTGAGCCTTGGTTTCCTCATCCATAAAATGAAGATAAAACCAATGCTTCATAGGATTGGACTAAAAACAAAAAAGAGTATTATATTGTAAACTCTAAAGTCCTATAAAAATGCAAAGGATTCTTATATTTGCAATGGTCATACCTGAAAATATTGACTAATTCCCTGAAAGAAAGAGATTTTGCCTCCTAGTGCTGCGGTTTAATAACTTCTTCCTTAGGAACTGAAAGTGACTGATCAATACTAAGAGATCTGTGTGAATTTTGCTTTCAAACTTAGTCCAGTCCTTGAACTGAAAGGTATAAAGAATGGGTGGCTTCTTATATTCCTTCAAACTCAACATAAAACAGACTCAGCACTTGGTGAAAAGAGTCTTTGGCTTTTGACCTAACTCTAGCCCAATGCATGAACGTTACCAGGAAGTTCATCACTTTGAAATTCTGCCTGCCTGTCGCTAGACTGCTATGGTCATCACCAAGTCTTACTTGGTCCTGAAGTCATCCGCGGCCAGCTTGGCATTATCAATCTGCACCACCAGCCTGGCATTCTCAGACTTGCTGCACAGGATCTGGGGAAAGAATTAGTTGTAAAATGAGTTATTATACTAAGAAAGGAATGTCTTGTGCCTTATTGCAAAAAGCTGTTTCTTTCAGCCACAATCCTTCCCAATAGTTTTGTGTCCTTTCAAATTTTCAGTTTGGGGCTACTAGGAGGATTCATTCATAGAACAGATCATTTCAAGATCAGAAAAGTCAAGGTGAAATGTGCCCTTCTTGGTCTACCACTGGTTTCCTATAGGAACTGAGCTAAGTGGGTAGCCAAGGCTCAGGTAGCATGACCAACCATCACAGTTAGTTAGGACTGAGAAGTTTCCTGAAATGGTAAAACAAGACAACTCCCAAATGAGCCAGAACAAGCTGGTTGTTCGACCCTCACCACCTTCATTGCAGCCCTATTAACTTCACTCCACTGTCTTCTTGTGTGTTTGACCATGCTTTATGGGAAGCATCTTCCTCTACTTTGAATACCCTTAGATGACTCATCTGCCTAGCAAGACCCCCTTCCCACCCCAACCCTCCAGGTGGCCACTCCTTCCATGTACTTTGAAATTCTCCAGCAGCACTTCTTATGGATTTTTCTATGGTTATATGTTTCTACATCTCTCTCCCCCATTAGACTGTGAGTTCCTGAAAGAAAGAGACTCTCCTAATGCTTTAATCCAGCACTGTGCCGAACTCTTGTCAACTGTAGGTAAATAAATAAATGATATTCAAATTGCATGACCCTCTTCTAATATTCACTTTGCCAGAAGTATGCAAAAGATGAACAAAAAAAATTCCCTCCAAAAACCAAGAGCTTGTGCAATTGGATATAAACTCCTTCTCATCCTTCAAACTCCTATTGGCTATTCTGGGGAGCCCTCTAAATCTCCCCTCTATGTCCTCTATTTATACCCACTTCTGTTTCTGCATTTATGACCCTGTATTGTCATGTGTACACATACCTGCTCTAGTGAATGGTGTGTGTGTCTCTGTATATTAGTGAGAACTCTGACGTCAATGGCTCTCTTGCTTTACCAAAGACACTGTCTTTTAATAAACTTTTGCAAGGATTTAACTGAGGACTCACTTGGGAAATTGCTAACTCAAAGTACTAATTCAGGTATACATTACAATTCTTATTCTAATTCTCTGAAAACCATATTAAGATATCACAGGAGAACTAAAAAATCATATATTTGGGTTTTAGTTAAAAAGCATTATAAGATGGCTGGGACTAATTTGGGGCTAACACCTTACCCTAATCCCAATCTGTATCTTTCCCTTCTGGTGATTCCAAAAGAGATTTTTGAAGACTATTTGATGTTCCATCTAAGTCCATGAGTTCTATATCTCTATCGCTCCTATAAGCTGCAAACAGCCTTAGAGTCATCCAGAAGCGGATATGTGAAATTTGGATAAAAATCACTCATTAAATTGGCATTGTGGTGCCCACCCCCTCACCTTCTGCTGGAGCTCCTCAATGATCCGAAAGTAGGACTGGTAGCTGGCACACACCAGGGGATCCTGCTGCTGGTTCCGCTCCTGGATGCGCACCTCCAGCTCCGCGTTCTCCCTCTCCAGCTGGCGCACCTTCTCCAGGTAGCTGGCCAGGCGGTCGTTCAGGAACTGCATGGTCTCCTTCTCGCTGCCATTGAAGGAGCCCTCACAGAACCAGTTGCAGTTGCCCACATTGGCAGGGATGTTGCAGGCCCCGGGAATAGTGCAGCCATGGCAGCTCTGGGGCACGCAGGGCCGGGAGGAGCAGCTGCTGCGGCAGCTCAGGTTGGGCAGGCAGCAGTTGTACGGCATGGTGCTGGGAAGGAGCAGAGCTCTGAAAGTCGGTTTCAAAACCTGATTTCTTTTCTCTGGTGTAGGCTCTGGTCCTCCCCAGGCCTTTATATTCTGTCAGCAGTGGGTGTGGTGACCACATAAAGCATTACCCTCCTTTTTCCTTCTTTACCAAATTTTCCATTTGTTATTTAGCCTTCCCGCGTGAGTCCTTGACCTCATAAAACATTTTACTCTGGCTACTTGCTAAGTCAGGACTCCTCACCAATTATGCCAGTTAGTTAAGTAAGAGCTTCATGGTTTAGCTTCAAAGTAACCAACTTTGCCAACAGCAGCACTTATTCATGGGGCGTTAGGTTAGAACGACAGCTGTCCCCTGTCCTCCAGAGTTGGGGGCTCTTCTGTACCTGTTTCTCCTAAACAAGGAAGAGTTTGTGTCTTATCCAGCTCATACTGTTAGGACTCTGGGGGAGGGGCAATGTAGGAAGCCCCTCTGAGAATTTTGTAGGGAATCCTGGTATCTAAGATCAAAAGGAACTCATGAGACCATCCAACTCAGTGACCCTTTGTAGTCCATACGGGTAGATGAAAGCAACTCTACCCTCTTCCTATGGAGCTTCAGGAAGCTCCCAGACTCCATTTCTACTCCAGTCTTTTCAGAAACATTAAGAAAACTAACATTTTAGGGCCACTTATTATTCATGAAGCCTACACACAGACTCTAATCAGCGGTGGCTCCTGCTTTACTGAGTACCCACTGTATACCAGGAACCTCATACACATGATCTCCTTAGGGTCTCACAAAATTTGGCAAAAGTTTGTAGGGCTGCCTCTGACCGGGTGCCCAAGGTTCCAGAACTCCTACATGGTGGAGCCAGTATTCAAATGGAGCTCTCTCTAATTCCAAAGGCTATGATCTCTCCATTCCAATCTTCTCACTATTAGATGCAATAATGTGGAAATCGATTGAGATCAGTGGAACTCAATCAGTATTAGATGATACATCACCCTAAATTAGAATGAGCCAAGAAATAGCAAGTCTGTTCTTCTCTAAGAAAGAACCAAAAAGTCATTCCTATTCTAATGGAAGTTTACTAAGCAAGAAATACATCATATACAATAGAAGCTTAAATAAAGGAAACTTCTGGTTAATCTATTACAGAAATTCCTGGGCCCCGTTTTAATCAAAGAATGTGATCCTGCAAAGCCACCATATTTTCCATGGTTTAGGTGACATTTCATGACCATCAGTTGGTTTTGGCAAGCGATGTTCTCCCTCACACTCTTCCAGATGGAGCTATGAACTGCAAGAATTTTGTATTTGGGGCTGGAGCAGTGGCTCAGCTGTTATAGCACTTGCCTGGCATGTGCAAGAATGCCAGTTTGAACCCCAGCACCACGTACACAATGCTGTGTAGGAGCACCAAAAGCCACATGCAAAACTAAATAAAATTGATTCTCGCTGTCCCTCTCTCTCTTTAAAAAAAAAAAAAGAAATTTTTGTTTAATCTATCAGTCCTCCAAATATGAAAGACATTCCTTAAAGTTGTTCCTTTTGGAAGTTGCATGTCAATTCTTTACAGATATCATTCACATCACTTTTTCTTCAAACTTGTCTTTTCAGCCTGGGACACATTCTTCTGATTATCCTCATGGAATCTTCATCTTCTAAGGGTGTGTTTATTTTTGGAACTAGTCAGATGTCATTTGGGGCCAAGCCTAGTGAGTAGGGTAAATAGCCAAGCTGAGTAGCATCTTTAATGGGTCAGAAGCAAGTTGTGGCTATAAAATAATAATGTGCATTTTCATGGATGATTCTGACAGTCATTTCCTAGGAGAAGCTTCAAATGTGCTTTTATGAAGGATAGAGAAACTTTGGAGCAAATATGTTGTTTTCAAGACCAAATGCACTGGAGGTCCTAATACCATCCCCCATGTTCAAAATCCACAGCAATCTGCTCCTCCTGCCTGATTCTCTACCTGTAAAATGAACCCTCCTTTAAAGGGATGTGAAATGGGTGTATTGACTTAAAATCAGTGCCAAACTGAATAAGATCAAATAGCATAAAGCAAATATATTAATTCATTAGTTTTTCTCTAATAACTACCAGTTCTCCTTTTATCCTATGTCCCAAGCCTTACAAAAGAAAAATGAAGACAATTGTACTTTTTAAAAAACAGGAAAGGGATAGTGTGATATAGACTAGTATATCCATGAAGATTTGTGTAACTGTTCCTAGAGCTTCAATTTCAGTTGGAATAGAATAATCCAGAGGTGAGCATCTTTGTATCTTCAAAAGTGAATGGACGAATTTAAAAAACACAACTATTTCCACATCTTGAGTACAAATAGCCATGACTGCTGCACAGATACATAGTAATCAGAGATGTTGAGAAGACGTGTCCTATTGAGAAAAGACATAGGTTTTTATTTGCTCCCTAGGAAATCGTGGAGGCAATTGCTTTTTAATCTGTTACATTTACTGTGTACTGGGAAATCCTACCTTTGCATAGTAATAATCTTGTTTCTGGCCAACGAACCTTCAGTAAACATGGTGAGTAAATCAAACCCTAACAACCAAAAAGTTTTACAACCACCCATTTAATTATGGCAGACGCTGTGGTTGAGTCTTCCAGTCTCAAGATGTGATCAAACTGCATTTGAGGTTTAAGGGTACAATTTGTTATGGAACAAAAGGCTATTTCCATGTCAGAGATCACATGCAAGCCCACCAATAGTACTTAACCATGGAGTGGAGTCAGGCCACCCTCCCTGTGACAAGACTTTATAGTCATGAGAAGGTCTTCCACCTTCTTCCCAAACTATTTTCCATGATGTATAGATCCTGCTGCTTGAAATTCTCACTCACCAGAAGATATGTAATATATATATATATATATATATATATATATATATATATATATATATATTTGAAACACAAAGTAACATATTGAGGTACAGATTAATTATATTTAAATGTATGCAAATGGCAAAGAGAAACAGGAGTGGTATCATTTCACTCACACAAAGCAAGAAGATGGACTTATGCCAAAAAGGGATATCAGATGGGGTTAGGAAAGCTGAAAAGCTGCTCAATGTCAAAAGCAGCCCTTTGTGCCGGAATGGCCTCAGAGTGGGCACAAGGATAGGATGTAGGGATTTATCAGACTGTTTCACAAAGGTGGCCATCTGCAACAGCCTCACTACACCGAGGGAAGAAATTGTGGTGGTAACCCAGGCTCTATCCAATAGGTCTTCCAATGGAGAACTCGCAGGAGAGAAGCTGAAAAGAAGCAGGGGCAGTGGTAAGATGGTATATTGATCAGTTTTCCATTACTACTACAAGATAATCAATTTACAAAAAGAAAAGATTTATTTTGGCCCACAGTTTGGAGGGACTAGTCCATAATTAGTCAGCCCTATTGTTTTGGGACTCTGACAAAGCAAAACTGATCACCTTGTGGCCAAATAGGAGAAGAGAGAGCAAGGAAGAGACTGAGCTACCACAATCCCCTTCAGGGTATCCACCAATGACTTAGGACCTCTCACTGGGCCCCACATCTTAGAGGTTCCTTCACCTTCCAATAGTGCCACCATGAGGACCAATCCCTTAACACATGGACTTCTGAGATATTTAAAATCCAAACCAAAGCAGATGGCCTGTGCAAAAAGAGATTCAGATACCTCAAAATGGGATTCAGGTGCTAGTGCCTAGTTCTCAGAGCTTCTATTGGTTCTCCTACATTCAGTTCTGGGCTTCCGATGGGAATGGTATTGGGTGGGGGGGGTCAGGGACCAAGCCAAGTTAGAAAAGTACAAAGTTCATCTATGCTATGTTTTTAACTTAACTCAGTCTGGAATAAAAGAGAAGAGAATGAAACAGAATGGGATAATGTAACTTTTTTCTAGTTATTGCATTATTTAATTATAATCCAGTTTCAGCAATTGCTTTAGCAATTATCATTTTTTTATTAAGGAGGTGAGTTGTTGTACAATCATAAATGTGTATAAAATAACAATATGATATGTATTTGATTGTAAACCATAGTTACCCACACATCATACACAACCCAGTCTCTTAAGTCTTCTATATTACACCTCTGTAACAGATATAAATATCCATATATAAATATATATGTATGTGTGTATATACACATATATACGTGTGTCTGTGTATATATACATATATATGATTATGAATTTTCCAGAATTAAATGATTGCATAAGTATTATTTCACTTCTTGGGGAGTGGTATAGAGTATGGGGTTGGGGGACAGTGTAACTTAATGGGCCTAGTCTTCCAGCGAAAGCTGGATTCAGGGACCACTCAGAGAAGGAATGAAGACCTATTATGTAGACTATACTGCAAATAAAGGAAAGAACAGAGGCCAAAACATTTTTAGAAGTATGTAGAGCAAAAAATAAAGTAAACTTAATACTTAATGTGAATATGTTGTGAACTTATGTAATAATTTCACTGTCAAGATTGGTAACTTGTGGGGAGGAAAGAGGGGAGGGGAAGGAGAAGCCCTGGGGACTGAATTAGAACAAATCATATCCCATGCTTTTATAATTATGTCAAAATGAATCCTATTGTCATGTATAACAAAAAAGAGCCAATAAAAAATTTAAAAAATAAAAATGTTCTTTGCAAACTCACTAGCACTGCCACCTCCTGGTTACAAGGAACAGCAGTTTACAAAAAATAAAAAAAGTTTGGTAATTTAGTAGGGTGCTTTGGTGCATGCCTTATAATCCCAGTGGCTTAAGAGGCTGAGGCAGGAATATCACAAGTTCAAAGCTAGCATCAGCAACTTAGCCAGGCCCTAAGAAACTTAGTGAAACCCTATCTAAAAAATATCATAAATACATAAAAAGGGCTGGGGATGTGACTCAGTGACCCCTGGGTTCAATACCTGGAAAAAATAAAATAAAGTAAATTAGTAATTTGAAACAGACAGGAAGGAGCTACTAAACTACTGCTTCTTCCCCAGCATCCCACAGACGCTATCTCTCTGCAGTCACCAGAGATCTCCCAGTTTCTGTATCCAGGATTTTTGTCTGATTCTCATTTTCCTTGACCTAGATGCTGCCAACCACTCCCTCACAGATGCTCTAACTTCTTTTGATTTCTGTGTCACTTAAGTTGCTTCTCTATTTCCCTCTCTTACTACTATAAGCAGATATTACCTCTACTCTAAGAGATCTGGAAAAAACAGGGATGAATCTCATTTCAGAATCTTTGGAGAACCCCAGATGAGCTTTGTCATTTCTCTGAGTGGTCCCTAATGATACTTCTGCACTCCACCATCTTCTTTTTGACAATTTTGACTCCTGCTACCATCTTTATTTAAGTGACTCTCTAATATTGCCCTTGAAGCCAGTTATTCTTCCCAAATTCTCTCCTGCTCCCTGAGATCCATCTTTGTTTCATTACCTGAGATTTGAAAACTTTAGACCCATAATGTTTCTGATTTTATATGTCAGCTTGACTGGACAAAGGCATGCCCTGATAGCTCATTTAAAACATTATTTCTGGGTCTATTTGCAAGAGAGTTTCTAGAAGCGATTACATTTGAACTAGTGTGGGTGGGCATCATCTAACCCATTGAGGGCCTAAAGAACAGGACTGTAGAAGAAGGTTGATTTTACTCTGTCTTCCTGTAGTAGCGTATCCATTTTTTCCTGCTGTCAGACATTGATGCCTTCAAACTCTGAGACTTACTCCATTGATTCCCTGGTTCTCAAGTCTTTGGACTTGGAATGGAACTACACACCAACTTTCTTGGGCCACCAAATTGCAAATAGTACATTATGGGATTTCTTAGACTCCTTAATGGCATTAGCCAATCATGCAAAATACAATACTTTCTATACTGATGGATATATGATAGATGTTGTTGTTGATGATGATGATGATAGATGATAGATAGATGATAGATAGATAGATAGAGATAGATATAGATAGGTAGATATAAGTATAGACTGACAGATCCTAAATTCACATTCTCTGGAGAACCCTGATTAGTATAATGTTTGATCAGTTAGTGTTTCCTTCTTTTTCTCTCCAATGTTCCTTTATTTCCAATTCGCTTCCATATCCTAAGCTAAGCCTCTAAAATCTACCCAAGCTCAGCCCCAACTATCTCCACCCACCATCTCAGTCCTTGTTGTCTCTCACCAGCCTCTTACTTGATCATCTTTCTATCCTTTTATTCCATCCAACTCTACCAACTTCCGGGACCCAACACAATCCAACCTATACACACTGCCAGATATATGGTAACTTTTATCATATGCCAGATAAAACATATGGCAACTATTTTACAGGAAAATCTGATGGATACCATTCAAAGCACTGTCAGTTGTGGTCCTCCCTAGCTACTTTGCAGTTTCACCTTCCACTGTTACATTTATTCTCTGTTCCAAGCTAGGCATTGGTCTGTCAGGCTCACAATACACACTTTGATTCCTTTTCTTCATAGCAAGCAAAAATCATACTTGCAAAAATTTTCCCAAAGACCTATACACACTTTTCTGTGTAAACATCCCTTCAAACTTTATTTCAGAATTAGGCTAATAGTAAGAGTTGATTGAAGTCAAAACTAGCGGAAGTATTTTACTAACCTGATCATAAATTCCCATTAGTGCTAATCTTCCTTACTTCACTTACAGTATTCCATGGCATGCACTAGGTTTTAATTAGGCAATGCATCTCTGTTGAAGACACTGCAGTCAACAAAACAGGCAGACAGATTTTATGTGAACTGAACACTTCAGTTTTCAAAGTCCTGAGCTTTTCCTACCACTCTCTCATACCTCTGAAATTTGTAATTCTTTATTTACACCTTCCATTAGCCACCTTGATGTCCATCCGTCTGTGACAACTGTCTCTATGACACATTCATTCCAGGCCATAAACATGCTGTAGATCAGGACTGGAGTTCAATTATCTGCATTTCTCCTTACCTCCCACAGTACCAGGTGCACATGACAGATAACTGACTGAGGATTGGTCAATAAGAGAGAGTTAAATTGAATTGATAGCTGAGACTGTGCTCTACAGACTAGACAGTTTTAAAAATATTCAAAAATGAAGCAAGTTGAGGAGTATTGTAGAACTGACATGTATGTGGGATACTTAGTAAACATTGACCCTTAGAATTACAGAAAATGAACTGATAAAGAAATTATGGGAGATCATCATAGCTATGAGCAAATACCTACGGGAAAAAATAAACTGAAAGAGGGAATATATCCTCCTTAAAGAAAAAGGCGACAGTAAAAATAAATAAATGAATAAATAAATAAATGCCCCTGATTGCTCCCTTTATGTTCCCAAAACCTAACCTAAGGGAACAATGAGAGCAAGCCTGGTCTCAACTGTCCAAAGCATATTATCTTGAAGGACACTGGCATTCTCTCATTCACGCTGAGAACTAGGGCAAGTTAGTGTTATCTGTAGAAAGCTACTTTTTTGTGTGTATGGCAAACAAGACAGTTGCTCCTTGGGATGCTGGTCATATAAGCAAACTAAGTAAGCTAATCTTGGTGATGTCACTGCTTCTGCAGCCCAACATATAAACTTCTCTCCCAATGGCAAGTGGTGGAACTGAAGGTGGAACAGGGGGCCGTTTCATGCTTTGAATCTAGCCCTTGCTTCTTGTACAGGTGGCTTATTTATTTAATTATTTAGTATCAGAGATTGAACTCAGGAGCACTTAATCACTGAGCAACATCCCCAGTCCATTTTTCTTTTTTATTCTGAGATACGCAGAGTCTCAAGTTGCCTAAGTTGCTTAGGGCCTTGCTAAATTGCTGAAGTTGGCTTTGAACTTGCAGTCCTCTTGTGTGCTGGTGGTTTATTTTAAAACTGACATTTATTTCCTCTTTCTCTTCTCTCTCTCCCCTTCCTCACCATAGAAGAAGCAAGATTAACCTTGTTGTACTTGGTTGAATTATCTGGTTTTCGGCTCACTGACCACAGAAATGAAGGAATCTAGACTTCAGAGCTGGCACCAGAAGATCTAATAAACAGCTATCTCTGAAATGAATTAAGACCTTTGACAGGGTACAGCTGGAGCATAGCCTTTGTATCACCTCTTTAAAAGTCCTCTGTTCTCCCTGGCATTTAGAAGCACAGCCTCTGGGACAGGAGTCCACTGTGGGTGCTTTTTTTGTTAGCAAAGCGATAAATCTTCTTTTTCCTTTTTCTCAAAACCTTGTCCTCATTATTTTATTGGCACCAGGGACAAAGACCAAGCTTTCATTATCAAGGCTACTGTGGAAAGGGACACATATCACTCGTCCAGCTGGCCAGCACTGGGCAAATACCATGAGGGAAAGGATGCACTGCTTGACAAAACCCCCTGAGGGACAGAGGTGCTGTCTGTTCATCCTATTACTACTGAAATCTTCTTGGAACAGCCACTGATCTCTTGTATGCCTTTTCCAGTAAATCACATGTTTCACACACCATCTCTAGTACCTTCTTTTGCCTTTCAGTGACATATCCCACTACCCTGGCACAATCAAGCTGTAGGTGTGACAATTGGTGAGCCAGTCAGTGGTGCCATGATTATAGCAGTGAAAAAGAAAAACGTAAGGGAGAAAAATGTAAGGGAGGGCTTTCAAGAGGACCTTCCATCTCTCCAGGAGGGGTGGCTGTTATGGATACCTGGAAGCCACCACATGAGTGTGGTGATGCCCCCAAGACATCCCAAAGATTAGGGGAAATACTATTGCCAATGGGTAAACAACATGGTCTAATGAAAAAGAAAGACTTATGTAAGATTGCAGCAGCTGTGGGGTGGCCCCTTCTATAGCAGTGCAGGCAGCAGGGTAGGCAGAGCTGAATGCCCAAGCCCATGAGAAATTAAAGCTGAAACAGGAAGCACATTTAACTCAAGCAAGGACTACAGAGCAATTACTACCCCATATGAAGAGTGCTAATGAAATCTGTAAACTCTAGCTTGCCACGTTGCTAAGTTAAAAGGTAAAAGTAAGAATGTTGGTTGCTCAAAAGGACTGGGACTCCCATAAATGGGGCCCCTGTGAACCCAGCACCTTGGAAGAAGAGGATGAGGCCTGGGACAAGCCAGTTGAGGTGCAAATGCCAGGGGCCAGACAAGTCATACCTCAAAAGGTAGAGTCAGGTCAGCTACTGCTGGTGAGAGTGGATGTTAAGCTTTGCCCCTTCCTGGCACATGCATATCTTCATAAGAGACTATATTAATGCTGAGTTGGTAGAACTGGGGGAAAAGTTTAGGCAGAGAGCCAGGGGAAATGTAGCAGAATGGTTGTTACAGAAGGTGAAATGAGAAAATTACCTCAGTCACCACACTACCTTACAGCCACATTTAAATTCATCTGTTAATAAAGATCATGCCATCCCTTTATTGTCCTAACTGATAGCTGCCTGTAAAAATGGCCCCAATATTGGAGAATTACCCACCATGGCAATCCATAGAAGAATTGCAAGACCTGCTAAAAAAGTCAGGGGTGAAACAGGCCATTTATGCAGCAAACTACATAATGAAACTGATAATAAAGCATTTATAGCAGGAATGAAGGACACCATTCCCCAGAAAAGTCCAGGGCAATACTACAGGGCTGTGGTATCCATCAGAGGCATTCATGGCCCTTCCAGCTTCTCCAGCAGCACAGACTCTAGATAATATGGGAAAAACTAAAAAGAATAGGAAACTAGAGATATGGAGTATGGATCATAATGTGGAAGAAAAGGAAGTCAAAGGGATCACAAGGAATTCAGTAGGGAAAGCCAGGAGCAATTTGCTTCATGCAGGAAGGGCAACAATGGATTTTCTATGTCCTTTCCTGTGGACATTTATATAGCCCAACCATATGTTATGGGATGTGCTGGTGGCATCTCCAATCCCATGGACAAAACCTGATACAGTATTGATGTTTCATTATATTGATGATATGATGTTAACTTCTGAGTCTTTTCCCCAACCAAAAGAAGGAAGTTCAAATGGTGGTGGCACTTCTCTAAGAGAGAAGGAAGGTTATCACTTCATCTAAATTGCAACGCTTTAAGCTGCCAAGTCCTTGGGGTTATCTGGTTGAACACTGTTGTTATCAATAAAGTCTAAGTTTCCCCTATTACCAAATAGTCACAGATTTTCTTAGGAATGTTGAGATGCTGTCATTCCACCATTCCAAACTTAACACAAATATTAAAACTATTGTGAAATGTAGTAAAAAAAAAAAAAAAAAAAGGAAAGCCTGGTGGATCTTGGAACTTGGGCACCTTTTCTCTTAACAGAAATAATTGCAGAACAATGACAAATCCTGGGCACATTAGTCCAAGAACAACCCTATGGAATGGATGTTGGGCTTGAGTGTATCCTGTGACAACAGCAGGGCAATAAAGGAGTTCCCTTAGGACTTTGGTCATGGCTACAACAAAAGCTGATGATATTGAAATACGTTAGAAATGACTGCCATACCCTGATGAACACAGACACAAAAATCCTTCATAAAATTCTAGCAAACTGCTCCCAAAACACATCAAAAAGACAATACATCACAATCAAGTGGGCTTCGTTCCAGGAATGCAAGGCTGGTTCAACACAAACATAGCAATAGATGTGATTCACCACTTAAACAGAATTGAAGACAAAAACCATATAATCATCTTAATTGATGATGAAATGATGAAAAAGCCTTTGATAAAATTCAACACCCATTTATGCTCAAAATTCTGGAGAAGATAGGGATCAAAGGAATATACCTTAATTTTGTAAGAACCATTTATGACAAACCCATAGCCAACATTATACTTAATGGAGAAGGACTGAAACCATTCCCCCTAAATTTGAGTACAAAGCAAAACTTTCCACTGTTACCACTCTTATTCAGTATAGTCCTCAAAACCCTAGCCAGAGCTATCAGACAAGCAAAGGAAATCAAAAGAATTTGAATAGGAAAAGAAGAAGTCAAGCCATCTCTATTTGCTGATGACAAGATCCTATACCAAGCAGACCCAAAAGGCTCTATCACAAAACTTCTAGAGCGTATAAATGAATTTAACAAAGTGATTGGTTACCAGATTAACACTCATAAATTAATAGCTTTTTCTATACTCCAGCAGCAATTTTGCCAAAGACATCAGGAAATCTGTCCCATTCACAACAATCTCAAAAAGAATAAAATACTTGGGTGTTAATCTAACAAAGATATAAAAAACCTCAAAAATGAAAACTACCAAACATTGAAGAAAGAAATTGAAGAAAACCTAAGAAGATGGAAAAACATTCCATGTTCTTGGTTAGGCAGAATCAATATAATTAAAATGGCCATTCTGCCGAAAACCCTGTACAGATTCAATGCAATCCCCATCAAGACATCAATGACATTCTTCATGGATATAGAAAGAAAATTCTCAAATTCATTGGGAACAACACAAAACCCAGAATAGCCAAAGCATTACTAAGCAAGAAAGATGAAACAGGTCACAATACCTGACCTGAAATTATACTATAGGGCTATAGTAACAAAAACAGCATGGCATTGGTATAAAAAAAAACAGGAATACCAATGGAACAACAGAATAGAAGACATTGAAACACACCCACAAGTCTTTAACCATCTGATATTTGGCAAACGGTGCAAAAATATAGTGTGGAGGAAAGACAACCTGTTCAACAAATGGTGCTGAATAAACTGCACAGCCATATGCAGACAACTGAAATCAGAACCTTATCTCTCACCCTGCACAAAAAATCAAATTGAAATGGATCAAAGACTTAATAATTAAGCCAGCAACTATACAATTGCTAGAAGAAAAAATAGGCTCAACACTCCACCATATCAGTGTAGGCACTTTCTTTCTTAACAAGACTCCCATAAAGCAAGAATTAAAGCCAAGAATCAATGGGTGGGATGCCATTAAACTGAAAAGCTTCTGCATGGCTAAAGAATTAGTGAAGAGTGTGAAAAGAGAACCTACAGAATGGGAGAAAATCATTGCCTAGTATGCCTCCAACAAGGGACTAATATCCAGAATATACAAAGAACTCAAAAAACTGAACACCAAAAAACACAAATAATCTAATTGATAAAAGGGCTAGGAAACTAAGCAGAAACTTCTGAACAGAGGAAGTCCAAAATGCCAGCAAATGTAAGGGAAAATGTTCTACTCACTAGTAATCAGAGAAATGCAAATCAAAACGGCACTGAGATTCTACCTCACTCTTGTCAGAATGGCAAAAATGAAGAATAAGAAAAATAACAGATGCTGGAGGGGCTGTGGGGAGAAAGGAACACTAACACACTGTTGGTGTGACTGCAAACTTGTACAGCCACTCTGGAAAGCAGTGTAAAGACTCCCTCAAAAAACTAGGGATAGAACCACCTTATGACCCAGTTGTCCCACTCCTGGGTATTTTCTCAAAAGAGCTAGAATCAGCATACTACAGAGACACAGCTACATCAATGCTTAAAGCAGCTCAATTTATAATAGCTAAGCTATGGAACCAATCAGATTCCCCTCGCTGGATGAATGGATTAAAAAACTGTGGTATACTACTATGTACAGGTACTGTGCTAGAAAGATGACTACTGTTATTGGCTGCTTTGTGTCCCCTCCAAATTTATACAGGCACATTTTAGTACCTCTAACTATATTTTAAAATAGGGCCTTTAAAGAGGTGAAGTTAAAAGTGGGATCTTTACAATGGCCCTAATCCAATATGACAGGAGTCCTTAAAAGAACAGGATATCAGGACACAGAAACCACAATGTTCTCTAAACTGGAAATATCTTTAAGGGAAGAACACATTGTTGTGTACTTTGGCTTTCCACACTCATTTTATCAAGTTATTACCTACAATCAGGTAAAAGAATGGCATATCTAACCATAAGGCCTCTGTTAGTTTGCTAGGGAGGCCCTAACAAATGCCACAGACTGGGTGACTTAAACAACAGTTTTATTTTCTCACAATGATGGAGACTGGAAATCTGAGATCAAGGGGTCAAGGGTTGCTTGCTCTCTCTCTTATGTAGAACCTAGAAAGAAAAAGGAGAAAGAAGTGGGTCTCATGAAAACAGAAAGGAGACCAATAGAGTAGGTGATGGGGATTAGGAAAAGGGAGGAGGTGAGAGAAAAGGGAAGAAATGGGGAATGAAGTTGTCCAAATTATGCTATGTGCAGGTATGAATACATCACAGTGAAGCCTGCTATTATGTATAATTATAAGTCACCAATAAAAAGCTTTTTTTAAAAACTGTGGTATATATATGTGTGTGTGTGTGTGTGTGTGTGTGTGTGTATACACAAACATATATATATACATACAATATATATACACACACATACGTATATATACACATATATATTTATGTATATACAATACAATGGAGTTGTATTATATGTATATGTATATATATAATTGTAAACACATACAATTCTATTCTGCTATAAGAGAGAATGATATCATGGCATTTGCAGTCAAATGGATAGAAATGGAAAAAACTATGCTGAATGATATATCCCAAAAACAGAGACTTAAGTACTGAATGTTTTATCTCATATGTGTAAGCTAGAGTAAAATCTAAAGACAGGATGAAAGTTATCTGAGTTTAATTAATAACCCACCAAAGTTGAAATTTCACATAAGCTGGGGAAACCATAACTATCAAGGTAGGGAGAAAAGAGAGGGAGGCAGGGAGGGGAGGGAGGTACAAGAGGGGTTATCAGTACAACTGGGAACACTCAATTCCCCTGAGAAGCCAAACTATACACAGGCAGGCAGAGAAACGCAGAAATTTCAAAAATTCATATACATGTATATAGCTCATTTCTTTCTATAGTATGGGAATACTACAGAGGAGACATGAGAGTGGGGAATGAATGAAGGGGGAGAGATCCTGGACTAGGATCGGCCTTAATTTACTATGTCAATATCCATGTATGCATGAATATGTAACAATAATTCCCTCCAAAATGTAAGACTATGTAGAACAAATTTTTAAAAAACAGTTTAAAAGAAAAGATGACTGCCATACTTGGAACTGACTATGTGACAGCATATAGCCATGCTTCTCCACCAGGCAATCAGGAAGCAGATGGCCTGACTAAAGTTAAATAGCTACAGGATGTGCCACCTGAAGATGTGGCTGCTTGGCAGGCCACAGGGGAAGAAAAGTTCTTCATCCCACAGCAAAGCTATAGGGGCTTTCACCAAGATACTCAGACGTTGTATGAGTATGTGACTTTTGCTCTGCCTATGCCATGAAGCAGTCACAGCAGATGCCTTATATGACAGGACAGATAACTCAAAGTTGGCAACATGCCCAAGAGTGGCAGGTTAACTTCATTAGACCCTTACTCCCAATCAGAGAACTACAGGGTGCCCTAATGTGCAAGCACACACAGAGAATGACTATGTACATATGCTTGCAGAAGGGCCACACAAGGCAACCAGTGTGGCTTTCAAATATTTTGTCACTATGTGTAGCACCCTTATAGACATAGGCAATAACAAGGAACATACCCTACTGGACACATGGTACAAGAATGACCTGGGAATTTGAACATATATTGGCATTTGGGCACACGGGGGATGGAGTGTATCATCCTTAAACAAAATTGGAACAATAAAGTACTATGTCCCTTTCTGTTCCAAAAAATCTAGCCAAGTCAAGGGAACAATCAGAGTAAGCCAGGGCTGGATTGTCCAGATACATATTATGTTGAAGAACACTAGCATTCTCTTATGCACACTATGAACTAGGGCAAGTAAGTGCTCCATAGAAAGCTACTTTCTTGCATGTACACGATGTCAGTTACTCCCTGGGATGCTGATCGTACAAGCAAACTAAGCAAGCTAATTCTAGTGATATCGCTACCATGCAGCCCAACATACAAAATCCCTCTCCATGGTGACTGGCATGGAACTGAGGGTATTGTGGAAAGGATACATGTCACTTTTCCAGCTGACCAGCACTGGCTGAAACACCATGAAGGAAAAGAGGTACTGATTGGTAAAGCACCCGGAGGGGCAGAGGTGCTGTAAGTCTATTACCATTGAACTCTTCTTAGAGCAGTCACTGATCTCTGTACACTTTCCCAGTAATGATTGACACTTTCTTTGTCCTCTCAGCAACCTACTTCACTGTTCTGGTGCAACTGGGCTGTGGCCATGACAGGGGAAGGAAAAATGGTGGACTGCATGTTGGAGGACAATATCTTAGGTATAACAAGTAGGTGGTAAGATAAACCAGCTTGGCAAAGGTACACTTCAGTCCAATTAAATATGACAGAATCAAGCATAGTGGTGCATGCCTTTAATCCCAGTGACTTGAAAGGCTAAGGCAGAAGAAGCACAAGTTCAAAGCCAGCCTCAACAACTCAGCAAAACCAAGAAAAAGGCTGGGGATATAGCTCAGTGGTTCCATCCCCAATACTACAAAAAAGAAAGGAGGAAAGGAAAGAACGAAGATAGAGGGAGAGAAAAAAAGGAAAAGAAAATGATGGGATTGACTGCCCTTTAAGCAACTCAAAACCTGGAACTTAAGCTAAGGTAGAGTGAGATTTGGGAGTCATCAGCATAGAGATGCTAATCCTCCAGGAACAAGGATGTATGGGGGGGGGACAGTAGTCTGAAAATTAAAGTGTTTAAGTGTACACTCCATTTTAGACCCAAAAAAAAGGTAATTTAAAACCCAGGCAACCAGATATATAATGAGAGGACCCAGGATGCATGGGCTTATGGAAATCAAGAAAGATGCATGTCAAGGTATCTGTATGGGTGGCGCCCATGTCACAGAGAGGAGAAGAGAGGATTGCTGTTTGTTTAGCAATTTCTACAGACAACTAGTCTGTAGGCAGTTTAGAAGAAAGGGAAGAAGAAAATTCCAGTTTAATGAAGTTGATAGTTGGAGATAACAACGAAGTTTGGGGAGGATTCTCAGACTGGTCAAGGGCCCTCCAGCCAAGGCAAGACAGACATGGGTGTTGGAAGATAGGTTTTCCAAGTGGACTACAATTGGTGGACATTCCACCCTCTCCATCATAGCTGAGGTCAGTCTTTTAACCCATTTCATCCTCCTAACATAGGATGTTTTTATGAAACTGGCATTAGGATTACATTACAAAGCATGAACACAAATAAGAAACATCTTTAGTATGCCAGAGAAATAAAGTTTATTGTGAAATAAATGAAGCAGCCTCCTTGCATTCCAGGGAATACCAGAGAAGGAAGAAAAGCAGGAAGTGGCAGAACTTACAGGAAACACCCAAAGTAATACCTGGAGCCTGGATTACAGGGAGCTGACCCCCTTCAGAAACAAAGAAGAACAACTCTCAACCCAAGCAGTTTTCCAGACCTTGGAAGTTGATGATGTGAGTCTTTGCTTATCGGATGTAGAAAGCATATACAAGTCTAGAAATCACAGTTGACATGATTATGTTTCTCAATGGCCACTGAGTCCTAGCGAAAGGACCTGGGGATCATTCCTGAACTTAATCTAAATGGCTTCACTGACGTCTTCAAACAGGATCCATGATGTTCAATTAAGAGCAACACTTCTGAGAGCCACCACAAGGTCCACAGGAGTTGCCAGTAGCGTTGGTGGTAGCACATGGGTTGCAAGGGAGTCTGGAAGGGCAAAGAGATTTAGAATGGATTAAGGAGGGGAAAAACCCTAAATTGCACATAATTCCTTGGACTTAATGACATGACCTATGAATTCTCAGGGGTTGGAACTAGTTAGAATGAATTTTCAATTTTTAGAAAATCCTCCTCCCTCTCCTAAAATACCATGTGCAGGTTTAGAAACTTGTTCTTTTGCAGGAATTTAACACAACCTACCTCACACAACAGATGTTGTTGCAACAGGCCTTCTCCCCATCACAACCTCTCCATTGGTAGCCCCCAGAGGAAGAAGCTATTCCCTTCACTTTTGCCTGTCCACAACCAACTATCACAAATCCACAGGCACCTTGTGTGTGCGCTCAGTGTCTTATTCCCCTGCCATACACATTATCCCAGAAATCCTTCACCCAAACTCACTTGCAGTCCTCGCTCTCCAGTAGGCTCCTGTAGGTGTTGATCTCGCACTCCAGCCGGGCCCGGACGTCCAGCAGCACCTGGTACTCCTGGTTCTGACGCTCCAGGTCAGCCCGGATCTCAGAGAGCTGGGACTCCACGTTGGTGATCATGCACTGCACCTGGGACAGCTGGGAGCTGTAGCGGGCCTCACTTTCGGTCAGCGTGTTCTCCAGAGAGTTTCTCTGTGGTGAGG
>PVKS010016281.1:0-44246 GCA_004027875.1 Aplodontia rufa
TTTGATTGTTTCCTTGGCAGTACAAAAGCTTTTTAGCTTTATGACATCCCATTCACTGATTTTTGACTTTATTTCCTTCGCTTTCAGAGACCTGTTGAGAAAGTCTTTGCCTACTCCTAAATGTTGAAGTGTTGGACCAATTTTTTCTTCTATCAGTTGCAACGTAGCTGGTTTGATACCAAGCTCTTTGATCCATTTTTATTTGATTCTTGTGCAAGGAGAATGATATAGGTCTAATTTCAACTTTCTGCAGATGGAGGACCAGTTTGTCCAGCACCATTTATTGAAGAGGCTGTCACATCTCCATGTAATATTTTGACCCCCTTTGTCAAAAATCAGATGTTTAAAGATTTGAGGATTTGTTTCGGGGTCTTCTATTCTATTCCATTGGTCTTCTTCCCTGTCTTGATACCAGTACCATGCATTTTAACCACCCCTTTTTTTGACAAAATTATTTTCAGAAATAAAATGAATAATAGTGGCAAGAAAAGAAATGTGGCGAGCATTTTCTTTTATTAACTTAGTATATATAATCCTACCAGTAAGCAAGTAAACAAATGCTATTAATAATCCTTTTGGAAGGATTTTTTAAAAAATTATTTACAAGTTTCTTTTCTTTTTCTCCTCCTCCTCTTTTTTCTTTTTTGGTAGTGGTATTAAACCCAGCAGTGCTTAACCAATGAGGAACACTCCCAGCCCTTTTATTTTTATTTTTGATTTTGAGACACGATCTTGCTAAATTGCTGAGGCTGGCTTTGAACTTGTGATCCTCCTGGGTCAGCCTCCTAAGCTGCTGGGATTACAGGTGTGTGCCACCAGGCCTGGCACTTTTTGGAGGATTTTTTTTTGAAGAGAAAAATTATACCCGCATATTTGTCTGCCACAGTAACGGATGACATTATGTTAGCTATAAAGAGCTTGATAAAGCCACAACATTGGCAAAAGGTACAAATTACACAGCTACTAAATTGACACTGATGTAATATTTTATTTTCTGAATTCGTTCTTTAGATTTAAGACCATCAACAATTTATAAAGAAACTGTTTCAATTTAAAAATTATCAAAATTAGTTAAATGTAAAATTTGCAGTCACCACGTAAATACATTGCGGTTTGCACTTTTGCTGTTTCAAACACAAAATAACTCTAAGCAATTACACAGAATTTCTTTCCTGTGCTACATTATTTTCTTGGATTCTGCTGTTTAAATTAGGACTGTGTTGAACCACAGGAGCCAAACATATAAACTGAAAGCTTGAAAGATTCCAAACCATTGTGAACTTACCCTCCAAACGAACAAGTTCTCGTGTGTGGGGACCAAGTGTATAACAGAGAGTTCTCTGAATTCACGCACAGGTAAATTACCCTGCTATCAGAAGACCAGTAATAAAATATACTAATTTGATATTTCCATGTCTATAATTGTTTAGAATTTAGCTCCCTAACTGAATATTTCTTTGGGGAGGAGTATTTTATTAGAGTTATTTAGAAATGCAGATGGACTGATTTTTAGTCTTATTACCGCTTAATAAATTCTCTACACATAATGTATTACCTTACCTGCACCCAAGGATAAAGAGATTTAAGTGAACATGTTTTGTGGGACTTCTCTGAAGTTTGCTTATAGGCAACTGAACCAGTCAGTTCTCCCTATTTCTTTCCTCCTTTTTCAATGTGTTAGGTGGAGATGATGGTCAGAGCTCTAGCAGCCTTCTTGGGCTATGAGGGAAACTGGAGAAGCTGGTGATAAGGAAGGGAAGAAAAGAAGAAGATCCAGATCCCTGGTGTGTAGACACCTGCTAAAGTGATGCCCCTGTGAGTCACACCCTGTATAATACCCTCCTGTTGAGCTGGGATGAAACCTGAGACTTACTTGTAATCAATAGAATATGACAAAGAAGGTGAGAATCATTGCTAAAATTATATTACATTATATGACAAGTGAAGGAATTTTGCAGATGTGATTAAGGAGTTTATCCAAAGGAAGATTATCCTGGGTAGGTCTGAGTTGATCAAGTGATCATTTTAAATGAAAGCCTACAGAGGTTCTAAGCAGCTATGATCCTTTTTCTTTCTGTTACTGCCATTGAAGAAACAACACTCCATGAATTAATTCTCCAAACATTAGAAAATGAATTCTACCAAAAGCTTTTAGGATACTTCCCTAGTAAACCAGATGGGAATGTAGCCATGTAAGACCATGTGGCTAAACTGGATTCAGATTCCTGACCCATGGTGGCTGTGGAATCACAAATGGGCCTTGTTTAAAGGTATTAAGTTTGTGCTGATTTGTTATGCAGCACAGAAGACCAATACACTCTTATCCAAGTTGTCACGGTTAACAGTCCAGGACTGCCTACCCACAGGTTTCTTTTACGTGAGCAAGCACTGAATTTCTCACTTTTATTTTCCTTTTCTCATTTCTTTAAACCATTATGATTTTAGATTTTCATTAATAATCAGCTGAACCTAACCTTATGTGTAAAAAGATAAATACTTTGTGGTCAATCTTGAAAAGTGGGTACAATTTCAGAAGGTGAAAATGGGGATGGTTGGAGGTAGAAAACAACTTTCATGTGGAAGAATGGATAAAGAAAAGTACTGGATGGTTTTCTTAACATTAATTAATTTTTTAATTGATACATTAAATTGTGCATATTCATGGGGTACAATGTGACAACTTGACATATGAATACATTGTGTGATGTTAGATACAAGGCAAACATATCTATCTCCTCAAACTTTATCATTTTTTATGATTAAAACATTCAAAATCCTTCTAGCTTTTTCTTTTTTTTTTAAAGTACAATATATTGTACAGGTTATTTTGAAGAAATAAACAATTCAGCTCATTAGATTAAATGAGATAAGGCTGGGAAGGAGATTAAAGTCAAATCAGAAATCCAAAAATGCTTGGAGATTATGTTTAAGCGAAGGAGAGCAATGGAGATTTTCTAACTAGGGCGACAGTATGTCAGAGCTGTATCTTATTTTAAAATGCAGCATGATGGAGTCCTCTCCAGGCTTCAGAAACGTATCCAGAAGTAGATTTTGTCTCGAAGAGATTTATGGAAAGAAAACGAGAAGAGAAACAGGTACCCAGGCAGATCAGGGACCTCACAACCAGAGACTTATGCCTGGGGGGCTCTTTTCCCATATCCCTTTCCTATATCATTCCCTGCTTCACTAAGTTTCTATGGCCAGATCATTGCCCCTGGCAACTCCCCAGCACCGGGGAAGGAAGGAAGGACCCTGCCAGCTCTAATGAAGATATCAAAATTGGTAACTGCTCTTGGAGCAAACTTGCCACCATCCCAAGGACAAGGGAGTATTGGACTGATTGGCTTAGCCTGTGTGTGTATGAGAGAGAGAGAGAGAGAGAGAGAAGAGAGAGAAGAGAAGAGAGGAGAGGAGAGGAGAGGAACTTGTGGAATAAAACCAAAATGGTTATAGGTACAGTTTGAGTTTCATAATCCTGTCTTTTCACATCAGGGTCTCAAGGACAGATGATCCACTCATATGATACCACCCCTACTAAAGTTATAAAGTTTCAGTTGCATGTACATTTAACTTAGGATTTGTAATATACATAGAAAGTTACCCATAATTTTATTTTATTATTTTTTATCAGTTTTATTTATTTTTCCATCTGGCCTTTGTTTCTCCAACATTTAGTTGTGTATGCGGTTCGGGCCTTCAAACTTGGGTCCTCGAGCGCGCCAGGAAAGCACTTCAACCGCATTTTAAAAGTTATTTATCCTTATCACTATCAATATCAAACAAACTATAAGCTAATTAAAACTAGTTTCTACTATAAAAGTTTTAAAATAATCATTAATGCTGCATGTTGTGTGTAAAATGCTGCATTATCTTTATGGCATCGATCACTGAGGAGAAAGAGAATTTCAGAGTAGCTATTTACGGATACTTCCAAATTCTTGAAATGATTTCAGTGAAATACTGACTTTTTGCTCATGAAAGTGACACTCTTGCATAAGTGAATTATTCTTAGATACATAATTGTTAAATTAAATCTCAGGTCATTTGAAAATTACTAGCTACTTAAGATAGCTAATTGAACCTGAATATTTAACTGAACAGATCTTTTGTTACCCAAAAATTGTTTGGAAAGTTTAACATTTCTGTTTTGTTTTAAATTCTTGGGTATACTGAACATGTATATATTTTGAACATCTCTATATATTGAATATCTATACATTTTATTTGGAAATAGTCAAAACATATAAAATTTTCTTCAAATTCGTAATTTCCATGGTAAATACCCATCTTAGGAATGGCCAATACCAACGTTTCAAATATTGGAATCATTTTTAATAACTTTTCTCCAGTCGGCTTCCCGGTGGGTGCAGTTGATGCTTGCTACCACTAGATGGTACCCTTCCTCCATCGTGTATGAACGTGTTGTCTCAGCAGCAAAGGATGAAAAATTAATCTAGTTCTTTTATCTCCTGGCTTCTATGTAAACAGGAGATATGACTTCATCTTGTTTATATACTCATTACTGTAGCTATGCATCAGTTTGAAAATGATTGGCTAAGAGGTCCACATGTTGTAGAAATTTATAACTGCCTTCCACCACACCACAATTCGGAAAATTAAAGATTAATATGCTAGCTGCAATTCTTTTTTTTTAAAATTTTTATTCAATAAGCATGGTCTTACAACAGGAGGGTTCATCATCATACAGTCAAGAACAAAAGTGTAATGACAGAACAAGCCAATATTGGTGTCAGACCATGGTTTCACCCTTTGGGTTCCCCATGGTTCCATGTTTCACTTTACTTAAGACCCAAGTTAATTGGACTTCTTGTGTAAGTCAGAGGTTCCCCTCAGGTTAAATTCTCCCATACCACCTCCCTCTGGTCACCTTGATGTCCTTCCTATTCCCTTCCCTCCCTCCCTAACGGTCTCCCTACATCCCCCAGGAACCTAAGCACAGTTCCCCATGATCATGTAAGAATTCATACAAGCTGAGATAATTGATAGGTTAGCCTTCTAGCGTACTAATTCTGCTATATTCTAGCATCCACAAATGAGAGGAAACATTCGGCCCTTGAGTCTTTGAGTTTGGGATACTTCACTTAGCAAAATTTTTTCCATCTCCATCCACTTGGCTGCAAATGCCATAATGTCGTTTTCTCTAATCTAGCTGCTATTCTTATTCATCTAAGTAATACACATATTTATAATCTCATTTAAAAGATAGTTAACATGTCCATGATTTTTCCTTGGAAAGGTACCATATCCCAAATTTACATGTGACATAATAAAAACAAAAAGTCTAAGATATTAGTTATGTCTTCTCACTCAAGGGTATTATTATTATTGATAGAGTGTGCGTCTATGAAGGAGGATATGTATAGGATCTGTTTAAAGTCTCATGCTAGATGTCTGAGGCAGATGGGAAGCGGCAAAGGGTTTGGGACCCTGTTTTACCTGCACCCCTCTGCTTTTGCATACCTAGTAAACATTTTTGAAGATGAGGAAGACACAAACCACCTTCATATTTGTGTCCACTGGGTCTTTTGGGGAAAAGATGTATACATTTTACTAAGTTTCTTGACTTTAAGTTCAGAAATTCTAAATATGAAACTTTTAATTTTCTCTCCCTAATGCATAAACATGTAAGACAGGCAATAAAGTAAAAAAAAAATGATTTTAAAAATTAAAACCAGCCAATGAGACAAATCAACAAACTTTTATTAAGCAAGCTCATGTATTTCAGATACAAAAATCAAATGAGAAGACCTTTATCTTGTGGAAACTTTTTAAAAAATAATTTCTATTAAGGAGTTGAATTATTATACAATCATAAACACATGTAAAGTGACAATATGATATGCATTTGTTCTTAAACCCCAAAAGGCCCATTCCCCAGTCTCTGATTCTTCTATATTTTGCCCCTACAAATGATATAAATGTTTAGATTGTGAATCTTCCAGAATTAAATGATTGCATAAATATTATTTGTATTCTCAGGGTGGTAAAGAGTGTGCTACAATGTTGATTGTCTCCCTATATCCCTCCCTATGCTCCCTCCCTCTCCCCCTGCCCCCCACATATCTATGGTTGCCCTAGATTATGTGTCTCTGCACCTTTGCTGGGTCTAATACCTGAGTCTGACAACCTTTCACCCAAGCCTGGGGTTTGCACCAGCCTCCACTATCTTGTGGAAATCTGTTAGGGTGAGTTTGGTTTGAATGTCCTGCGCTGGAGGCTTGTTCCCCAGTGTCATGATGTTAAGAGGTAGTGGGACCTTTAAGTGGTGGGATCTAGTGGGAAGTGGTTAGGTCACCGATCTAGTGGGAAGTGGTTAGGTCCCTCTGAAGGGATTAATGTCGTGGTCCTGGGACCCAGTTACTTCCTAAGGGAGTGAGGTGTCATAAAGAAGACCTTCCTAGGACTGGAGAGAGTAGTGGTTCAGTAGTAGAGCACTTGCCTGGCATATCTGAGGAACTGGGTTCAATTTCCAACTCCACATATACAACTAAGTGGAGGGAAAAAACCAGAGCCCCCCCCCCCATTGACTCTTTCCCTCTTAAAAAGAAAAAAGGCCTCCCTCCCCGTGAGTTTGCCTTCTTCTTCTTGCTCCTATTTCTTTGCCAAGGAAGGAGACCCTTGCCAGAGACCAAACAGGTGGGGCTACATGATCTTGGTCTTTTAAAAAGCTTCTGCTCTTGGTCTTTTAGCTTCTGACACTGTGAGCAATATCAACCTCTTTATCAATACTCAGTCTAGGGTACTTTGGTTGTAGCAACAGAAACCAACCAGTACAGTCAGGTGGTGAGGAAGAGAGGTGGTCAGACACACAAACACAAAAGTGGCACAGTCACCGCTTGCGGGATCATCTTTCATTTGGGTGTGAGGACCTTCGGGTGATGTTAACATATCTTCAGGTTAAGTGGCAAAAGATGTTCCATGGTCTGAACCTGTCAGCTGCTTCAAGTGTCAGTGACTTCGAAGCTCAGCCCTCCCACCTGCCTACTCTTGTTATTCAGCTTTTGCTGGAGGGACTGATGTGACAACCTTGGGCGGGACGTCTAGGACAGGTGGGCTGCCTGGTGCTGCCTCCTTCCTGGGGCCTGTGGTGGGCTCCATTCACATTCACTCTAATTAGATCGAGGGGAGCGTGGAAATCAAACCCAGGGCTTGGTTTTTGTGATATTCATATCTGTTGAGTCTAGTTTCCCAGTTAAGGATCCATTCTAATAATAGGAACAAAGCTTTTTGATCCAATTTTGAAAGTAGGAAATTAAGTCTTTAGTTAGAAATAGAAATAACATGGGCTGGAGCTATGGCTCAGCAGTTATGGTGCTTGCCTGGCATGCATGAGGACACGCGGGTTCAAACCCCAGCACCATGTACACGGTGAAGTGTAGGAGCAACAAAAGCCACATGAAAACTGAATAAAGTTGATTCTCTCCTTCCCTCTCTCTCTCTCTTTCTATCTCCCTGCGCCCCCTTTTTAAAGCAAGGCATTAAAAAAATAGAAATACAACTGGACCTCATTTTATTATTTTTTTATTTATTTATTCTTTTTTTTTTTAAAGAGAGAAGGACAGTGAGAGAGAGAGGGAGAGACAGTCAATTTTTACTGAGTTCACATGGCTTTTGTTGCTGTGACACTTAGTTGTGTATGTGGGTGCTGGGGTTTGAACCTGTGTACTCCTGCATGCTGGGCAAGCGCTGTAACCACCAAGCTACTGCTTCAGCCCAACTGGACCTCTTTTAAACAAGCAAAAGCAAAAGTGACCGAAAAAGGTTTCTTTTGAAGGTACAAAGAGAAATTAAGTGAAAGGAATATTGATTAATCTGGAAGGAGCTGAGAAGGCTGTAGGATTCAGAAAGGGATTGTTAAGAAAGAAGGCTGAAGGTGTTTTGAGAGAGGCTGGAGGTAGGAAATGATCCTCTCACCGTCCCCGCTTGGCTAGAAACTCCTGCATGCCCTGTTGGCTCCATGAACTCCTCCTTTGAATATTGAAAAGCAGCGCCCTGTCTTCAGTGCTATTTTGAGAAGGCTGTGCTCCGCCCTCATTTCTCTCCTTGAATCTCTCCCTAGTCCACCTCCCTGGGGAAATCCAACTCTTAGCTTCACTCAAGTACCTGAAAATAGCTGGGGGGGGGCATGCACCTTTTGATGTTCCTGTCCTGGGTGCATCCTTATCGCCTTACCCTGCCGATGGGACAAAAGAGAATTTGCTCCCTGCTTCTCTCGATGGAACGTGTCTGAAGGTTTGATGGGACATTTAAAGACATGACTCGCAGCAGGGTCCATTTAGCCTTCTTTAAGTGTGCTGACGAAGCATTCAGGGATGATCATTTCACCAGTCAGAAGAGCTAACTAAAGAAAAAAATACTGTTAAATAAAAAATAGGGCTTATTTGAAATTTATTACAGGGAATGATTAAACCAATATCTTAAAGATGTTCAACTTAAGCAAGTTGAATATTTATTCATTATTTTGTCAGCAGTATTATTTTTCTTGGCAGCATCTATATGAAATAAAGGAAAATTTTAGCTAAGGCCAGGTTATTCTTCTTAATCAGTGAAGCTTATTTATTCATTCTACCAATATCTTTTTTTTTTTTTTTTTAAGAGAGGGACAGCAAGAGAGAGAGGGAGAAAGAGATAATCAGTTTTATTTACTTTTTCATGTGACCTTCTTTGCTCCAACACTTTGCAGTGTGCGTGGTGCTGGGGTTTGAACCCACACCCTTGCGCATGCCAGGCAAGCGCTGCAACTGCTGAGCCACCGCTCCAGCCCTCATCAGTGTCTTTAGACTGCACATTATGAAGGTGAATAAGCACAGGGCTGGGAATGTATGGTGAAACGTATTTAACATCTGCGTCTTCTGCCAGGCACAGCAACACCGTCTCCCCAGGCACATCTGTATCTCCAGCATCAAGCACAATGCCAGCTATCACTCAGCACATAGACAGCTACTTCAACCGACCAAAGAGCACATCTGGATACCACAGCAGTTCAGGATGGGTCAGTTTGGCTCCTATTTTGAGAGCAGGAATGGTAAGAAGGATGACGGAGATTATTTCAGCAAAGGGGATCAGATAATCCAAACATTTATAAAGTTCTTACCCATAGGATGGCTTTGTCACTATCCTTGAATATTTTAAGGCATCTGGTCTTGTATTTAATCCAATAGGGTAAAGTTCAATTTTCAGATTTTTACAATGCTACATCCTGGGTCAATTCTTGAGTTTAATAAAAGCTCTTTGTTTTCATCTATATTATCTTTATATCTCTATGTGTGAGATCTTTATAAACACTTATGAATGCAGGGTGATAGACTCCATGGCCCAAGGGTAAATAATCAGAGGGCTGACAAAAAATATGATTTGTTTAATTAAAAAAATAGACATTATTAGGCACAGTGGCACACACCTATAATCCCAGTGACTCAAGAGGCTGAGGCAGGAGGATCACAAGTTTGAGGCCAGCCTCAGTAACTTAGTGAGGCCATAAGCAACTTAGTGAGACCCTGTCTCCAAATAAAAAGATAAAATGGACTGAGAGTGTACCCCTGGGTTCAATCCATATTACCAATAAAACAAAACAAAACCAAACAGACAAAAAATAACTTCATTTCTTAGAGAAGTTTTAGGTTTACCTAAGAACTGAAAAGAAAATAGAAAATTACTATACACTCCTATCCAATCCCCTCAGTTTCCTCCGTACTAACATCTTGCACTGGTGTGGTGCATTTATTACAATTGATGAGCAAACGTGGATGCTATTTTTAACTAAAGTCTATATTTTACTAGGATTCGCTCTGCACAGTTATATGAGTTTTGCAAAATGCATGATGGCAGCTTCAATTTTTATCCAGAAGAAGAACTAAATAATATAAGGTTTTAATAGAATGAGTAGGTGAAAAGCCAATATAATTTGAAAAATCAATTTGTGTAATAAGATGATTTAAATCGTGTGAATTGGTGCTATTTTATTTAATAGGTTTTTGCTCCCACCATAACAAACTTAGAAATGTAGATTAATTAGTAATATATGTTATACTTGTGTGGTTGGATTGAATAAAACTGATTATAAAACTCCATGCAAATGTTTTGTAATAATGAGAAAACTGTCTTTACATATAATCAAAGATTTAACAAGAAAAAATTATGTCATTTTTATTCAATCCACTAGTTGCTGGAATTGGAGCACCTGAGGTATGCTTGCATGGATCCTAGGATGTTGGGAGGATGTAAGATGCCTTAGTTGTTTTTCTATAACACCAGAGCTGTCAAACAAAGCAAGTTTGTTTGTTTGATTATAAAGAGAGAGGGACAGTGAGAGAGAGAGAGAGAGAGAAAGAAAGAAAGAGAGAAACAATTTTTTAAATTTAGTTTTTCATGCAGCTTTCATTGCTCTGAGACTTCATTGTGCATGTGGTGCTGGGTTTTGAACTCGCGGACTCGTGCATGCTAGCCAAGTGCTGTAACCTCCGAGCCACCGCTCCAGCCCTCAAAGCAAGTTTTGATTTCTGAAAATGGGGGAGATTAGGGAAAATGTTTATTTCTGTGCAGGCAGTAGATGAGGAAGGTTGCGGAGTGAAAAGACATCACCCAGGGCAGCTCCGCAGCAAGTCCTGGATGCCTTCTCTGCCCAGCTCCATGCAGAGGCGGCAGCTCAGTGTGTGTGAACTTTCCTACAGCTGGATGGTTCTAGTTGTTCAGAAGGTTATTCCTAAACTAAACCTGACTCTTTTCCTTTTAACAACTTCTACACGTGTATCATGGCTTTGGCTTTTGGAGTTGGAATGAATATAGTGGTGCTGTGGTCTGAATGTTTGTGTCCACTCCAAATCCATAGGTTGAAATCTGATCTCCCATGCGATGTACTTAGAAGTGGGGCTTTGGGAGGTGACTAGCTCCTCCTGAACAAGAGACTTGAACGAGCTTGCTTGTCTTTTCTCCCAAGTGAAGATAAATAGAGAAAGTGCCATCTATGAATGAGGAAATGGACTCTTACCATCTATCAAATTGATCAGGACTTCAGCTTGTACTTCCTACCCTCGAGAACTGTGAGATACAAATTTCTCTCATTTATAAGTCACGCTGGTTTTTTTTTTTTAAAGAGAGAGAGGGGAAGAGAGAGAGAGAGAAACAATTTTTATTCAGTTTTTCATGTGGCTTTCCTTGCTCCAAGACTTCGTTGTGTATGTGGTGCTGGGGTTCGAACTCAAGTACTCACACATGCAACAAGGCAAGCACCATAACTGCTGAGCCACTGCTCCAGCCCCAGATTGTAGCATTTTGTTATAGCAGCAGGAAAAGACTAAGACAAACTGTTGTAGCACCCCTAGCATTTACTTCTAGGCCATTCCACTGTATTCTAATTGAAAATACAAAATACTTGCCATGACATGGTTTTGGGTTCTTCACGACTTTGCTTCTGCTTCTGCAAACGCATCCTTGCCTGTTAATTTAAGATTGCGATGGCTCGAATCAAAGATACACCAATATCAGGTATAGTGTTACTATCGGTTATCATGTTTCTATAGTTGCAGCTCATCTTGGATCTGTAAAAACGAGGAGTTTGACTTGAATAATTTCTAAGGTCCTTTCCATCTCTCAAAGCCATTGAAGGTGGTGTGTGTATGCGTGTATGTTACGGACTGCCCATCACCTTAGCTTCCTGAACTTTCAGGGTTCCACAGGAACCGCTGCTGCATTTCAACTCCACCACTCTACAGTTACCCTTGCTACATCTTGTCTGCTTGTTTCTCTTTGCTGCTGAAGCCTATGTGGATGATTTTGAATAATAATTCTGTATGTATTAAATTAGGTAGCCCACCAAGCTCTGTATCATCTCGAATTTTATTACCATGATTCTCACAGTCATTTAATTTGTTCATGAAATAAAAGTTCAATTTGAAAAGGGTGAAAACAGGATTTTGCTCTTCGCCCTTGCTCTTCAGTTGGACTTTGTTTTATATATATCTATTGATGAATGTTTCAATATTTCTGCTTAACCAACAATGAATGTGTCCTTCTAATTGATATTATTATCCAGCATGCCTTTCTCTTGAGCAAAGGGATATGCTGAATGATCTCTCAAATACCTTGACAAATGCAACATACTGTCTCTACTGTGCTACTGGATGTCTTGAGGTTAGTGATGCTGAAGTGTTTCGTTTGACTGAATTTACTTGAGTTGAGCTGTATATATATGGTATCTTTGCTTCTCTGGTGCCTCCTGATGCAGGGAGGTAACTTCCCTCTCTGTGACTTTCATATGTGACACATGCAACTCCTGTGTCACATATGCTCTTTCTCTTGGGAGCCCTGAGGTTGCAGGGAAACAGCACAGTTGTTAAGCTGCTGTTCTTGCCCTATTTAGGCTCAGCTCTTCATCATTTCCTGGTGTATGCCCCTGAACTGGGCATAGAGAGGATGTCATTGTCTTGGATTCTAAGGACACCTGATGTGTTCATCATGTGGAATGAAATTCTTTGCATCATCTCATTTAATCTCTCAACAATTTGGTGAGGCAGGTGTTTTTGCTCAATTGAAGACAAAGGTATGATGTTTGGAATATTTAAATAACTTTCCCCAGTATCTTGTGTTTTGAATAAATCCAGGAACATAATATAGGATCATTGAACTCTAAAGTACTTGATTTTCCTATATTTTCTAAAAGTTAATTATACAAAGTCATGTGAATTTAATGTTTAGCATTCTCTGAGGTCATTTGCTTACTGTGAAATATGATGGCTTATTTTTTTATTCAGAAATTTATTCGTTGAACAAACAAGCTTCTAACGAAATAATATAATATATATAAATTCTGAAAATTAGATTTACCCCCAAGAGCCCCACCATTACCCACCCTTATCCCTCCCCCAACTTCCCAAAACATCTCTACAAATGTCTTAGGTTGTATGACATTACACCTTATCCGGATTTAAAAACATGATAATAGACCTCCTTTCTCAATGGCCAAGGTCTAGCTCCAGCCTCCACAGATGAGTGAAGACATTCGACCCTTGGTTCTCTGGGTTATGCTGATTTCACTCAGCCGAATTTCTTCCATAGTCATATGACGGCTTATTTTTGTAGTAACTGAAAAGTAATGGGAAAAGGTTTTTTGTTTCCCCCTCTCCTTAATTATATCATACAAATGATCTTACAAGTACATAAAAGTCGACCATTATGGTCTAGCCAGTGGCTTGGCTTCTTATCTGAACCTCATAGTGAACTATGCAGACTCTCTGGAACCACATATGAAAATCTCTGCAGTTGAATCAGCCCTTCTTCTTTCTGAGTAACCTAAATTCAATGCCATTCAGCATAGCAGAGGACTCCAAGGTAACTTTGGGGTTTAGAGATCTCATCACCTTAGTTTCATGTTCCTAAAAACGGGCTTAGGTCTAATTTATCTTCTGGCATTAAATATGGGATGTGGCATGTGGGACTGTCCTGCAGTGAGGTGCCCTGTTTAACAGACTGGTAAAAAGAGATCAGCCCCAAATGTGGCATAAAGATAAAATGATAGGGAGATGTTCCCGTGTGAACTAGATTTGAAGAAAAGTCCTAAATATATGGGCTAAAGAATGATTCAGCATATCTCAAATAAGTGTGTAGTCTCCAAGGTGATTCTTTTGAATGACAACCCTCATTTAACTTGAGCTGGTTGGAAATGGCTGCCAAGAAGCGCGTGGCACACTGAAGACGGTTGGGAAGCACCCACGCACCTCCCAGAGCTACATCCCAGCTGCCAGACAGGCTCACTGATTCTGCTACTACCTAAGAGGCACCTTAAGCCACCTAATATTTTTGAATATTTTTTATTCATTTGTAACACAGGTTGGATAACCTCTCCCAACATTCTGATAATTAAGTGAACCTGACAACATCAAAGAACACAACAAAGTTCATAAGCAGCTAGCCTCCAAGTTTAATGTCACAATTTGAAACCAGCACCCTAAATACTTAGGAAACATCAGGGAAGTTAATAATTCGCTTTGGTCAAAAATGCCAGAACCACCTGCGTACGTGAGATCCAGCTATTCCTGTGCCCAGTTTGATATTTAATGCCAGAAGTCGGGTGCATTTGTTGTTTTATGAGTCCCAGAAGACCGATGGATACTGCTTGCTTTTAAATAGCTGAACTCAGGTCTCAGCAGTTTCCACAGACCCACTTTATCCTTGTCTAGAGCTAATGAGATCAGAATAAAACCACATAAATATGCCAAGAGCCCAGTGCTTTGCAAACCATAATGATATTTTAGAGAGCCGGAAATAAAATCATGTGTGTTGTGTGTCTAGGACTGAACTGGACAAAGATTAGGGCAATAGTGTGCCTGCTCTATCCATGGGGTCAAATACGTCCTTAGAGATTCTCATTTGAGGCAAGATTGTGTCATGGAGAGAAAGCAGAAGGAAGAGTCAGGAGCCACGGACTGAACCCCATTCTTTCAAACTGGCTACTTGAGTTTCTGGTTACCACTACTGCAGGGCATAAACATAGAGCCTTTCAAGGTACCATTTGTGCCTCTAGTAGAGATAAATAGCTGCATTATTATGACCAGGTACCCATTTTTTTCCCCCTGTGGGTTTCTCCTCTGTAAAGTGGGGAAAACAATAGAATCTACTTCTCAATACATGTAAAGCGCTCATAGAAAAAAGAGGCTGTAAAATGCAGTGTTTAAAAGCACAGATTCTGTGGGCTGGAGCGGTGGCTCAGTGGTATGGTGCTTGCCTTGCATGTGCAAGGACTCAGGTTGAAACCCCAGGACCACCTACAAAACTAAGCGTCAGAAAAACAAAAACTAGAGAAAAGAACAAAATAGTTTCTCTCTTTCTCTCTCAATCTCTCTTAAAATCACACACACACACACAGAGAGATTCTAAAGCTAGACTGCTTGGATTCAAAGCTGAGCTCTACTGCTTATTGCTGCATGATACTGGGAAATTTGATTAGCTTCTTTGCGCCTTAGGCTCTCCTCCATAAATTGGAAATTGGACAATAGTAGCAGCAACCTGACAGAGTTACTGTGAGGACTAAATGAGTTTGTACACACACAATTCTACAAACAGGACTGGCATATAGTAAGTGATACATAAATACTTGCTATTAGATGATTGCTGATTTCCTGGAAAAGTTTCAAACATTACTTTTAAGGACATGGAAATAAAAATGAAACATTTTCAACATTTTGTTTCTCTGCTTCTAGTAAGTATAAAAATTATCCAGCAGGGGTAATCATTCAATGTTGGAACATTCTTTATTTCTCAGTGTTCTGGCAATGTCCTTCATAGGACTCTCTCTCTCTCTCATTTAAGATCAGATATCTTTTACCAGTCTTTGTTAAGATAATTTGCTTTCTAATTTAAGCTTCATGTTATTTAATTAATCTCTGTCTCCATTCTTATCTCTCTCTGAATGCAAAAAGCCAATGGTTTTAAAAGGCTGCCTATGGAAAAGAGAGACATACATTTGGAGCATGACAAATGCAGTCAGTGTTTGCCAGGACAATTTCTGATTCTGCCTCTCCTCCTCTTTCCCCACAACTTCATTTTAACGTTTCTACCATTCACTTCTTCGCCCAGCATTTATTGAGAAGACGTGTCAGGCACCATGATAAGTGGTGGAAAATAATGATTCTGACACCCTAGTGGTGTTTTACAGCTTACAAATCATTTTCATGTGTATTAAGTTCATTCGAGTCTCAGAGGCACTCACTCCATGTCACTCCAGTTATTCCCGCCCTTTATTTCTCTTTGTGTGCCTCATTCCTTTCCTCAAATCTGTGGTGTGCAGAATCCTGAATAAGTGCTTTGGTTGGGTGGGGAAGTTTGTTGGAAGGGCAGGTGGTAGGATGGAATGAGATGAGAATTTAGGTCCAGAGATGTTTCCAGCATCCTACACCCAGGAGCAAAGGATGAAGTACTAGCAAAGGATGCTGTTTCTTAGGAAAGTAGAGAGTCATTGGTAAAGGAACAATGACCGTCCATGAATCCATCACTAGAAACTGGGTTGAGCCTCAGCACAGGGTGAGTGGTTTTCCAATCTGCCTGGAGCCTCTTCTGAGGAAGCGTATTTAACATACTGGACACCTGAAGAATTATAACTTGCTTTCCCCCATAAACACCCAGTCCTCTAGTCCCAGCATCAAAGTTTCTCAGTTCTATTCCCTCTCAAATTTTGTGATACTGATCAACAGGTAAGAACTAGAACACAGAAAATTAACCAGAAAATTATTCTTTGTATCCAATCACAGTTTCATTCATTATTGCATTTTGTACAATCTGGCTTCACGAGGAAATACCAATTTTTTTTGGTAGTAGACTCTTTTGCAATGGATGGATACAAGAGGTAGAGCATGATGGTTGTGCTGCCTGCATATCAGCACACAGTACCTCTCCCACCTGAGTTTATATCAAATGATCACTTTGAGGTACCTTGGAGTTTCCCAGGATAAAGCAGATGACACAGTCCATAGTCTTCTGTAAGACATCCCTAACTCATTTCCAATCCAGGCCCTTCTGATTTGTTTGACTTCTTCCTGGAATGCTCTTCCTCCAGAATGTCCCATGGCTATCTCTTTCTTGTCATTCATCACAAATGTCTCTTTCAAGAAAGTCCCTTCCAGGGCACTCTGGTGTCTGGTAGTATCCCCACACTCATCCTTCCACTTCATTTCACAATATTCATGGTACTTATCCCCAGCTGAAATACATATACACATCCATCATCTGTTTCCTGCATAAGAGTGTAAGCGCTAAGAGGGTAGTGCTTATTTCTAAACACTGCCTGAAACATAGTAGTAGGCTTAGTCTGAATCTGCTCCAGCATTGAAGGCTTGGTCCCAAGTGCAGCAATGTTAAGAGGTGGGGCGTTTGGAGGTGATTGGATCATCAGGGCTCTAACTTTGTCTATGGATCCATTCACTGATGGATTCATAGTTTAATGGTATTAGGAGGGGGAGGACCCTTTGGAAGGTGGGGTCTAGTTGGAGGAAGTTGGTCACTTGGCTCCATATTTTGTCTCTGACTCCTTTTTCTCTCTCTCTTCTTTGTTTCCTGGCCACAATGTTGCACTTTCACAGCTTTCCCACCATGATATTCTGTGTCACCACAGGCCAAGAAACAATGTAGCCAGCTGATCATTGACCAAAACCTCTGAAACTATGAGCCAAAATAATTCTTTCCTCCTTTAAGTTGATTTTCTCAGGTATTTTGTAATAGCAACAGAAAGCTGATTAACATATAGGCCCTGAATAAACACTGGTGGAATAAACGTGCAAACAACAGATATTTACTCAATGCCTGTGGTATGCCAGCTCTATTCTAGATGCTGAGGATGTAGCAATGAATCAAATAGACAAAAATCTCTGAACTCTTTCAAGTTTACATTCTAAAGAAGGGCAACAGGCAATCAATAAATAAGGAAGGGAAGGGGGGAATGGGAAGCTTCTAGAGTGGGGCTGTGTTAGGGTGATCAAGAGACCTAGGGTGAGAAGGGAGGCCCCTGAACCTGGACAGGAAGTATGTGGGAGGAGGGAATGAATCTTAGAAAAATGAAGGTCAAAGGCCCTGAGAAAACAGGAAGGGGACTTTGTGGCTAAAACTAGTGACTTCCTGAGAGATGCCTCAGAGAGGAGTGAGTGGGACAGCTAGCTCCAATCATAGAGTCATAGGTCATTGAAAGGACTTTGGTTCTTGCTCTTATGTGAGATGAGAAGCCATTGCAGGACTCTGAGCAGAGTGACATACCTGACTTATAACAAGATCACTGTTTCTGTTCTAGTGATAATAAACTAAAGAAGACAAGAGCGGAAGCAGTTAGGAGACCACTGCAACAATCCAGACAAGAGGTGATGGTGCCTTGGTCCACAGTGATGCCAGGGAGATGGTGAAACTTGCTAATTAATAATTGGGAAGAATCTTGCAGGTAGAGCTGACAGGATTTGCTGAACAAAGTAACGATTAAAATAGATATGCAGAACTAATACTAAGAAGGTTTTTCTTGGATTTGTAGAAAAGAGACTGATCTATTTAGGTCTATAACATTGATATAATGCATAGCAGCACAACTACCCAGAAATTCAGCATTGCAACTTGGAACTTTTTTATTTATCCCAAAGAACAGTACAAAAGAGTGGTAAAATATATTCAGTATCAAAATCTGTACTTGTAATTAAGCGAGCTGGTTTAGGGCTTGATCTTTTTTCAGCACACTGACACGAGTGTGATAATTGTTGAGCAGACATAAACATTTCAAAATGGAAATGACACTTATCCGTGAGGAGACTGTGAAGATCCCTGGGTAGTTACACAAAAGGGCAAACATTATTATCCAGAACAAAGATTCTTGCCTGATTTATCCTGATTGACAGCCTATACTTCAAACTGATCTGAAAACCTTGCAGATCTCTGACCCTTTGCATATAGGGTTATACTGAAAGTGCCTTGGAGATTATCAGGCCTTGCATTCTTCACTCCCTGGCACCCAGGAAATAGTAGGTGCACAGGAAATATTTATTGACCAATGATTTCCCAATAACCTCTTATATTCTGTCTTCTTGATTTGCCGATTCATTCATTTATTTACCAAAGTCAGTGATCAGCTAATGGCTCAAAAATATGAAATTTCAGAATGTGCTGAGTGCATAGGCAGGACAAGTGCAGTGGGCTGCAAGCAGACAGAGCAGGGAGCGAGAGAGAAACAGACAAGATCTACAAGAGGGCTGTTAAACATACAAATATCTCTCCCTGAGATGGGAAGGAACTTGGTAAGGGCTTAACAGAAAGAGGAAGCGAGCGGAAGAACAAGAGCATCTGGACCATTGGGAAGATAAATACACTGGCAGTGAAAGGTGTTTCTAAAATTACGTTCGAGCTGAGTTTTCTGGGGCGATTCACGGATGGTTGAAGAGTGCCCACGGCCTTGATATCCTCATTTCCTTCGGTCTGGCCACAAAAGTGCCTCTGGGCGAAGTCTGCTTCAGTAGTCCACAGGGGACACGCCCCAAAGTCACACCTTTTGCCCATCCAAGTTCCCTCCACTGAAATTTCAGCTCATCGCTTCCTATTCTGAGGTCTTCCGACCAATGAGATTGACTCTGTACCAAGAAAATCTGAGAGCGTCCTATGGCAGGACACTGAGGTTATTAGTTATTTGTTTCTAAGGATTTTTCGATGCTGAACGGCAGCAAGGTGAACAAAATCTGGCTGCGGCCGGGCTGGGGCTGCCTTTCAGTCTCTCCCGTTTTTCTGTTTTTTCTCGAGAACTTCTAGCGACTCTAAGCTGCAACGTTAGCAGCGGCCAGTTCCGGAGACCGCGGGGCCGGAGGCGGTCACGCATTCCTATTGCTCCGGGTGGGGGACGCCAGAAAGTTTACTTCCTCCTTCCAGAGTCCTCGGGTGTTAGGTGAAGGTAACAAGGAAGGGGGCGCACTGACTTCCTCTCCCGGGAACGGGCGTCTTCCGTAGCGGCCGGCCCCAGCTTGGCGCGATCCACTGGAAGAGGGAGAAAGTTGGGCGGGAGTGGGAAGGGGCGGGAGCGCGGGCGGGCGGAGGGAGTTGGGTCGCCCCCAGAGCGCGAGCTGGGGTGGAGCCAGCAGCCCTGCTCGGCGTCGGCGTTTAAGATGCAGATCAATTCCCCGGTCTCCCCTCCCCCGCCCGACCAGGGCTCCGCCGCTCCGCAGCCGCCCACGCCTCCTGCGCGCCCCGGCGCCCGAGCTGGCGGCTCTACTTAAGCGGCGCGCGGGCCGCGACCCGGCACTCGCCTGGAGCGCGCGGGCTAGGCGGGTGTGGCGCACCGGAGCTCACGGGAGCGCACAGCAGCGCGCTCTCACCGCGCGGCTCTCGGCGGCGACTGCGGCCGGGGCGCAGGGCCGAGTGTCCCGGCGCCGGGACTGCGAGAAAGGCGCCTGCGGCTCCGCTCCCTGTCACTGGCCCAGCTCGGCCACCTCTTTGCCATGGCTCTGGCGGACAGCACACGAGGATTACCCAACGGGGGCGGCGGCGGGGGCGGCAGCGGCTCTTCATCGTCCTCTGCGGAGCCGACGCTCTTCCCTGACATCGTGGAGCTGAACGTAGGGGGCCAGGTGTATGTGACCCGGCGCTGTACCGTGGTGTCAGTGCCCGATTCGTTGCTCTGGCGTATGTTCACGCAGCAGCAGCCGCAGGAGCTGGCCCGGGACAGCAAAGGCCGCTTCTTTCTGGACCGGGACGGCTTTCTCTTCCGCTACATCCTGGATTACCTGCGGGACTTGCAGCTGGTGCTGCCCGACTACTTCCCGGAGCGCAGCCGGCTGCAGCGCGAGGCCGAGTACTTCGAGCTGCCTGAGCTCGTGCGCCGCCTCGGGGCGCCCCAGCAGCCCGGTCCCGGGCCGCCGCCGCCGCACTCGCGGCGCGGGGTGCACAAGGAGGGCTCGCTGGGCGACGAGCTGCTGCCGCTGGGCTGCGTGGAGCCCGAGCAGCAGGAGGGAGCCTCGGCTGGGGCGCCGTCGCCTACGCTGGAGCTGGCTAGCCGCAGCCCGTCTGGGGGAGCGGTGGGCCCGCTGCTCACGCCATCCCAGTCGTTGGACGGCAGCCGGCGTTCAGGCTACATTACCATCGGCTACCGCGGCTCCTACACCATCGGGCGGGACGCGCAGGCAGACGCCAAGTTCCGGCGAGTGGCACGCATCACCGTGTGCGGCAAGACGTCGCTAGCTAAGGAAGTGTTCGGGGACACCCTGAACGAGAGCCGGGACCCCGACCGGCCCCCGGAACGCTACACCTCGCGCTATTACCTCAAGTTCAACTTCCTGGAGCAGGCCTTCGACAAGCTGTCCGAGTCCGGCTTCCACATGGTGGCGTGCAGCTCCACGGGCACCTGCGCCTTTGCCAGCAGCACTGACCAGAGCGAGGACAAGATCTGGACCAGCTACACCGAGTACGTCTTCTGCAGGGAGTGAGCTCCCCTGACCCCTTGCGACTCCAGCACCCACTTCCCCTTCTCCATGCGGGGAGATGATTATAGATCTCCCTCTGCACATATCCTCTGTCCCCTGGTCCCTTCCGTCCCTCTTCAATAGCTCGGCCAGACCTGTTAGCCCCCCCACTTCAGAATCAGCAGCCACAAATCCTCTGGGCTTCTTCGTCTTCTTTGGACCCCATTAACCGAGAGCTCTCAGACGTAGCCCCCACCCAGAGTTTCCTCTACTCCGGGTCTCAAATCACCCTTCTGCCCAGATTGTACTTCAATCTGGATTCTTGTGGGGGCAGCGTGGCAGCAAAGTCACCGAGTGCCTGGGAATGATTGAATTGTTCACAACCTGATTGGACGGTGTCCAGTATGTAGAAGATTCATTGAAATCTTCTCAAGCCTTCCTAGCTCACTCCTGGTTTAAGAGATCAGAACTGAAAATACTGTGGGGATAATGTTTTAAAAGGTTATTACGGTTGTTTTAGCCCTCTTAAAGGTAGAGTTTTAGATGACTGAATGGAAGACTCTATACTGAATTAAGACCCCCGTGGACACAGTTCAGTGACTGTAAATGAATAAAGTTTTGTAAAGTTAAAGGTAGAAGTATAGGACTCCAGTGCTGGCACGCTGAAGGACCGAATCTTTTCCACACATAATACAAGGTTTTAAGCCTGTAGCTTGAACTTGTAGAAAGGGATCCTCCTGCCTGCGAGAGCGCCCTTTCTCCTAGGCTGGTTGCCGGAGCCCTTGGTTCCGTTGGTTGAAAACAGCAGTTTTGGGCAAGAGGGAGAAAGTGAGCTGCGTCTTGAGTCAAGGCTGCGCAGGTCTCCAAGCGCCGGCGGGAAGTCAACTGGCAGTGACAAATGGAGCTGGGCAGTAGTGCACGTCGTGGGCAGTAGGACCTTACAGCTATTAGATTTAAGATTTTGGGGGGGTGGGGAAGGGAGGGAAACAGGGTGGGAAGGGAGGCGAAGACATACTCACCTATTATTTGGAAGTTGGAAGTTTGTACCATCCGTTTGAGAACATGGGCATTTAAAAAGTATCAAATAATAAATGCAAACTTGCAAAGCAATTTATCAAAATTAATAACAGATCTACTCTTAGCGGGCAGTTTATTGAACTATTTTGAGTCCTAAACTTAGAAGTTGCTAATGCTTATATAACTTAACCAAAGAGTTACCCAGTAGTGTTTTAGTTTTTGAACTTTTATTTTCCTGTTTATTATAAATCTTGTCATTAAAATCTACTTACTTGAGCGAAATAGGTTTGATATTGGGTACTTTGACTTAAAATCTCATTAAAATTCTTTTTTTTCCCAAGTCCAGCAAATGTTGACTGCTGGGCAAACCTGAAAAATGGAAAAATGCCACTTATTTCACGCAGCCAGTTTGAAGTTACAGTGGAATCTTTTCAACTGACTGAGCTGTAGAGAAATTATAAGCACTGAGGTCTGCCCATCTGTAGATAGCTGTTAAATGGGATATTTTTAAATGAAGGCAAACAAATACATAAAAATGAGCTGAGCAATAAAACAGTGTTTTAGGTAAATGCAACAGAAACAGGAGGTCTGGTTGCCTTATGCCTTTACTCCCACGTGGAATCCATTTCCGGTGTTTATCCTGTGTACCCTGTAAGTGAAGGAACACAGATCCTTACTATGCTCCATGCTGCGAGGTGTTCTTTGGCTATGCTATGATGACGGAGAAGCCTATTTTTTTGTTTGTTTCAGCATCTTTCTCTGAAGTATGTTTTTAAAAATTTTGTAAGATAGTTTTCAGTGTTTAAATTAGTGTTAATTTTTCCTTCTTTTTAAAAATGAATCTTGTACTGTATCTTACAATGTCCATGACAGATGTTATGAATTGGAACCTTTTTATTATTAGATTCATATGTGATCCAATCTGTATATACCATATATAAACATTTTACACGAATCATTTAGTTTTTTAATTCATTTACTAATGCTATAAAAATTCCTATATTCACCCCCTGTAACTTGCATCAAATGGCGTATATACCTTAGCAACATGTTTTGATGAGTTTCATATATCCTTGTCTATGGGGAAGTTGGGTCAGGAAAATAATACATAGTTGTGAAACTGAGTTTGCTCCTAAGTTTTTGCTGGGACATTAATTGTATACTACTCATATGCCAATTAACTGTCTACCTAAAATCAAGGTGCCTGTATTTTTAATCCACTAATTCTTTTAATTGGGAATAAGAAAGACTTAAGTTCTATTATTAGCTTTAGAAAAGTTTGCTGTGAATTACAAAGACTGTAGTTTTAAAGAGAATGGAAGCAGAAATCCAGGGCTTGTTTGCATATACGTTGAGTTTCTTCTCAGACTAGGTTGTGCATCAGAACTTGTCTTTGTTTTAACCCTGAAATGATTGAGGACTATCACTCACAAGCCAGAAGTGATTGTCACAAAAATTTCTCCGCTCCTGTGGTATTCTGTTAGATTGCTTAACAAAAAGCACATGATTGAGAACATCTTTAGGACAGATCAAAAACAATGACAGATGGAAAGACTTGTAGATTCTGGTTTCCCTCTTCAGATCTGCACAAGAGTCATGGGAAACTGCTGAAGTTTTGCCTCTGCCACTCAAGTCTTATGAATTTTATGTTCTAAAACTTTGAGCAGAACGATTCCACTGTCATATATGTAGGTAGGTATTTTTGCTAGGTACCCTCCCCCTTTGCTGTCCTGTGCCCCCTACATAACTTTAAGGACTGGGCATTTAATGTAAGGGACAGTAAACCAACCTCATTTTCTAGCATGACTGTGTCCTCTGATGTTGAAGTCAATACATGAAAACTTTCTGCTTTTAGCCCAAGGGAAAGGCTGAGCAGGAAACTCATTCTATTGAGTAGATGGGATAACTGAGGCAAGACAACTGGGCATAAGTACATTTGGATCTCTTTCTTTCTATCTGCTTTTTTGGCTGTAGAAGGAGCTTGTAGGTTTACAAAGTGATCTGAAATGTTGGTCTTCACTTAGAGCTTAAGCAGGGTATTGAAGGACTATCTGAAAGAGCCCTCCAAAGGCGTTGTTCAAATAACCTGGTAGAATGTCATAAACTATCCAGAGTTATGTCTGCACTAGTCTGACTTGCATTTTCATATGTTGCTGTATTACTGTTTGGTGTTCATAAATGTACTGAATAACATTAGACTTTTAATAACTTTTAATTTTTTTAAATAAAGAGGGATAGTGAGAGAGAGAGAAAGAGAGAAGCAATTTTTATTTAGTTTTTCGTGTGACTTTCATTCCTCGGACACTTCATTGTGTACCTGGTGCTGGGGTTTGAACTTGTGTACTTGTGCATGCCGGGTAAGCATGCCAAGCCACCACTCCAGCCCTATAACATTTAATTTTTACAAGAAGAATTGATAACAATAGGGGTTAAAAAACAGGTACCATGTTCCAAGTGTTTGACATATCTGTTTTCATATTCATTCTAACATCATTTTTCAAATGATATGTTGTGGAAAATAGTCCTTAAAGATGTTAGTCTTAAATTTTTCCCCTTTCAATACTATTTTTATTCTTGTGTTTCTTATTGGGGTTTTTGGATTGATAGCAAAGTGATAATTTATAATACTAGCCAAAATTGTCTTCTCTTTCAAACCAGACCCCTATATATATAGGGCCCGCAGCTTGTCTGAGGAAATGCGTAATGTGCAAATACTCAGATCACATGGGCTACTGGCAGTGCTCATCACATATTCCAGTTTTTATTGGAATATTCCATGGCATGTTACTATTACATTAAAGCCATTTAAGGTGAAGCTTTGATAAGTTTTTTTTACTCTCTATTATGGCAAATGCCAATCTAATATTCAAATTGTTTTTGTACTCCTACCTGAAAAATGGTGAATTACAATGCAGACATTTAGAAAAAGTATTTAACTGGAGGAGTTGAATTCCTTAACAATTTATTTTCTAGTCTAATTACAAATACTTTACACTTAAGTTTTTAAAATAGTAAACAAAGTTTTCATTGTAAATCTGTTGGAGACAATACTTTTGAATTTCCCCCGTGTTTTTCCTTACTGTAAATCATTTAAAACCTCAGTCTTTTTTAGATGACACAAGTCTGTCTCTTGAGAAATAAATAAAACATAATATTCTTATTTCTAGTATATATGATACCTGAAATAGGTTTTCTTAGAGCCAGCAACAAGTTATGTTAACTTTTCTTTGTCACAATTTTTGACAGTAAAAATCTAGAAACTAATACTTGAGGATTTAGGTTCTCTACTGGGACCCTTAAAACTTAGATGGACAGAGTTCAGCCAGATTCTCTATGTTGGCATACAATCATGTGGTAGGATGATGGATGATTTGACCAAGAATTTACTTCCATGCTTTCTGATTTTTTCCAAGCCAGTTTGTTTTTTAATCCTAAATGTGTTTTAGGTATATGACATTAACTGTAATGTAAACCATTATACAACTGTCTTTGTGACTTTATAGGCAGGTAAATTTTGCTATTAACTATTGAATACAAATGATGAAAATTCATTTATTACCACCATTAGTAATCATTTAATGACAAAGGGTTAAAACATTAGTCATGGAGGTAAACTTTAAAAATGTAAATGATATATTTACATTTTTCTGGGCATCTAAAAAATCTATAATTTGTCAAACAATGTAAGACCCTCACAGAGCTATCCAGCATTCTGAAATTGTTGAAAATGTTATATGCTAAATGGTTGCATATTGAACTATTTTCTCAGATTCTAAAGGGAGAGGAAAAAATTATAAGATTATCAAACTTTTCTAATGAAACAGAAAACCAAGAAAAAAAAATCCCTTCTATATTAAAACAACAAAAAGACACCAACAAATTATACTGATAGTCTTTTCAGAGATGCCCAAACTTTGAGAATTTCTTCCATCATCTAAACATGGTAAGAGATTTTTGTTTTTCTTGTTTGCAACCAGTTGTGTAACAGAAATACTCAATTCTGTTTTCCTCCCTGTGTGTGAATTAATGAATCATTGATTATTAAACTTGTTATGTATTCTATTAAACACTAAAGAATAAAACATTCACTCCTTTACTCCTTTTGGCTCCTTGGTATGGATTGGCTCAAACACTGGTCTAATTTCATTTAAGGGGTCCTCTGAACACTGGGAATGCTTTCCCAGTTGTTGTGGGACTAGGCATGAGCATTATGCCGTCAGATCTCGCCAAGAAATTGGCCGCCTAGGCCAGGCGTGAATAGATGGTTTTCCTGCAATTTATTGTCATAGAACACACAGGCTGTTGGCTCAATCTCCAACCTCCGTCTTTGTAGTATGTGTCATTGTTGTGCACCTGGAGAAGGTAAGTAGAAATGACCTCTTAATGTGTAGGGCAAGGAGATAGAAGCTGTGAGCTACACCTTCCGTGAAAGTGCAATTCATGAAGATAAGGTGGTAATACATGTAGGGAAAAAGGATCTGTGTTTTTGATATAGGGGCTCTATCCTATATCATCATGAGTGTGTGAAGTTCCTCCTCTGAAGACAGTGCAGAGATATTCACATTAGGAAATCACAGAAACTTGAATCTGCTGGTTTATGGTCACAGGAAGCAGGAAGTTGGGTGGTGGAGTTGGCAAGACTGCCTTTCCTCTTTTCTTCTTCCTCTAGATAGCTTTTGTTTTGTGTACATAAACACGTGTGTGTGTGTGTGTGTGTGTGTGTGTGTGTGTTGGTGGGGATTGAATCTAGGGCCTCATGTATGCTAGGCAAGTGCTCTACCACTGAGCTACCTTCCAAACCACACAGTTTATTTTTTGAAAATTTAAAATGTATGGTGAAAAAATTGAGCAATACAAGAACGTGTCTAATAAATAGCAAATCTCCCTCTTCTAACCTCTAACGTTCCCCGGAGGCTACACGGCTGTATCTTCATAGAGACCTTCTATGTGTTATATAATGCACGTTCTCCCCCACTTTTCCTATTCAGGAGGAATTACACCTGCTGTATACCTTGTCCTCTTGTTTTAACCAGGAGCTGTTGCAATGTATGAACATATAGCAAAGATCTACCTTATTTTATTCAATAACTACTTGCTATCCTGGATGCTATGCATTGTCTTCATGTGCTGTTATTTAATTTACCAGGTCTTTATTGATAGTCATTTAAATCTACAGGTTTCCCCCCCTTATATTCTGAAGAATGCTGTATTGAATGCGTTTTCACATGTATGCAAACTTATCTGTGTCTAGCCTTTCTGTTGAAAAGAAAGCAAGAAAGAAAAGACCTGGAGGTAACTTTTCCTTCTTCAGGGACTACAGAAATAGAGTCCCTGACTTACGATTGTTCAACTAAAAAATTTTCAACCTCATGATGTTGGAAAAGCAATACATATGCAATAGAAACCATTTTTTTTTTTTTTTGCATTTTCATCTTTTCCTAGGTCAGTTATATGTGGTACAATCCTCTCTTGTGATGCTGGGCAGTGGTAGCCAGCCACAGCTCCCGGTCAGCCACATATTCTTGAAGCTAATAATCCTGATCCTATACAGTGGTCTGTGTGACTAAGTTGACATTAGGTTAGGTTAATGTATTAAATGCATTTTTGACTTCCATATTTTCAATAAATGATGGGTGTATTGGGACATAATCCTATCATAAGTGGGGACTATTCGATTCCCATGAGAAGCCAAACTACTCAGGCAGGCATATAAGCTCAGAAATTTCAATAATTAATATACATGTATATGCTCATTTCTATCTATAGCATGGGGGAATTTCGGAGGAGACATGAGATCAGGGAATGGATGAAGTGGAGGTGGATCCTAAACTAGGATTGGGCTTAATTTACTTTGTCAATATCTATGGATGCATGAATATGTAACAACTATTCCCTCCAATATGTAAGAATATGTTGTACCAATAAAAAAAAAAGTGTGTAGTATCCATGATAGGATTCATTAGAAGCTCTCCAGAAATGGGGCTGGTGGTGGTGTGAAGTAAATTTACAGTCATTAGGCATACCGGTGTGAAATTTTACATAACACTTATATTGGGGACATGGTCCCTTCCGATTATTTGTATGTTCCATTTTCATTTTGGATTTTTTTACTTTTGGATTTTTTTCATGAATTATGACCTATACTTGATTTTTAGGTATATATATGTAAAGGAAACAAAACATTATCCTGTACTTAAGAAGACTTCTTAGGGGAGTTAGAGAAAGAAAAAGGGAGATATAAGATAAATATGGGTCATCTGAATATCAGTTTTACTATTTGAGATGTGTATATATGACCTGGGGAATTAGTCATTAACAGTTAAGTGATTTATAAAAATCTGTTTCAGTTGATGGAAAGAAGGATGTATTTACATGAATTTGAAAGATAAAAATAATCTTAAGTATTAAAGATATTCTGAACTTGTGGAACTCAAAGATTAGTTCATTCTCTTCTGTCATAACAGGGTGAGAACAGCTGATTATTCATTGGGCTTTTTTTTTTTTTGATAAATAGTTTAGAGGAAATTTTGGCCTCTTAAATTTTCTTCTCTGCTCTGTCAAGCAGTTTAAAAGTGAAGCCTCTTTGGACCCAAACACACCTTTTTTTCTATTCATAGATGTCCCTTGAGTGGGCATGGGGCTAAGTAGAATGGAGGTCATTAAGACTGACTGAGCTTGGTGCTGCAAGGTTTCTCCCTGTGTGGCCATTGAGCATTCATTAACGGGGAGTCTCCTGAGAACCATGGGTCAAAGTGAGCCAATCTGATAGGGACTGGGAAATGAGGAAGAAACATAGGTCTGGAGGATTAGGGAGTTGAATAATGATAAAATAACTGCGAAATGCTGTGCTAAGGGAGCTGGAGCAAATGGAGGAGTCAGAAAGGGGGATACCTAAGGAAAAAAAATCACGCCTTGGGTTGCTAGAAATGCCAGAGCAAAGTGTAAAAGGTGAAGAAAAGGAAGAGGGGACTGGGGTGGTGGCTGAGCAGTAGAGTACTTGCCTGGCATGCACGACCCAGGCTGGATCCCCAGCACCGCATGCATAACTAAGTGTTGAAAAAACAAAAAACAGATGAATAAATGAATAAAATTGATTCTCTCTTGCTGTTTCTCTTTGGGAAAAAAAAAAAAAGGAATGGGGGTGGGAGGCAAAGAGAAAGGGGAAGAACCTCGTGTGCGGAGGTTGGCTTGTGTGTGGGGGGAGACAAGAGCAGGCGCTCTGTGAAACAGCTCTGTGTTGTTGAAACTTGATTTAAAACAAAACAAAAGAGCACACCCTTGATTCCCCCTAGAAACAAAACCGTAAGAATCACCGACCAAAAACAAGCCCCATAAAACCAAACCAAACCAAACCAAAAAAACTAACCAACCAAGCAAAACTTGTTAGAGAGGCAAGAGCCAGGTCAGGGTAAGCTTCATACACCCTATTAAAAGATTTGGATTTTGGTTCTTAGGGTTTACTGAATAATTTTGAGCAACACTGAAATCAGACAATTTCATTTTGCAGAGACCCCTTGGGCGCCCTGTGGAGGTGGAGACTGGGTTTGAAAAGCAAAGCTAGGACTTAGTGGCCAGTTAGGAAGCGGTTTGTGGACCTAGGTAAGGGGAACCACATGAAATTGCATTTAGATCACCTGCCTACAGTGTGTGTGTGTGTGTGTGTGTATGTGTGTGTGTGTGTGTGTGTGTGTTGGGGGAGTGCTCTCATTCCTTATCCCTTAGAACCTCTCAGGCTCTGCAGTTTTATGAGAGATTCATTCACAGTAATGTTGGAAATACCTTATTTGAACCAATAGGTCTCATCGTCAAAGAGACCTACAGTCTTTAAAGAGATCTAATCAAGTTTTTATTCAGTAGGTACTTTATGGAGCATCTATTATTATGCAAAAGAATCCTGAAATACCAACTCATTCTTTCAGCTTCAACAACCATTAATTGAGCCTCTAATCTTTTTGGGACCCAGCCCTCTCCTTTCAAGTTGCTCCTTTACTTTCACTAAGAGATAGCAAAAGGGTCAACTAGCCCATTAAGGGACCTTTATATCTACAACTATCAGAAATTGCAGAATACTTGGGCTTTACACACTCTGGGGTTTTATGAGTAGCCCTACCTAGTCCCCCACAATTTTTTTTGAATACTGGGGATTGAATATCAGGGTCACCTAATGACTGAGCCATACCCCCAGCCTTTTCATTCTGAGACAGGGTCACACTATGTTGCTAAACTTGGCTTTGAACTTGAGACCCTCCTGCCTGAGTCTCTTGAGTTGTTAGGATAACAGGCATGTGCTACCGTGCCCTGAAGTCCCCCACAATTCTTGAAATATGTTCAATTCCTACTAAGAATGACTTTCCCCTCCTGTTTTTCAGAACAGAAAATACAAGCACAGTAATAAGAGTCTAAAGTCAGTTCCTTGGAGTTCTCTTTAGTTATAATCACTGACAGCATTTTTCAAATTATTCTTCATTAATGTACTTTCTTGCTCCATTTTACTTCTTGAAGTGAGAGTAAAACCCAAAGTTAGTGCAAGCTTTAATCTCTTTATATAAAAAGAAAAGGGAATTGGAAATATTTTCTTGCTTTCTTCTTTGAAAGGCATTGCGTAAAAATTGCATGAGAGGAATTCTACAGAAACAAAACTAAGAGCTCAGGCTTCTTGGAGGCCTGGGTCTCTTGCTTCTACTTCATGAGATACCTTAATTTTATTCGGCTTTAATATCTGATTGTCCATTTATAGAATAGGAAAAAGTGCTTATTTCTTTATTTTTTCCCCAGAGCAAACACACAGTGCATAGTACATAATAGATCATCAATAAAACTTGTTGAGTAAGTGAATAAATTTGTACATTAATTCATTCCTTTTTATGGATCAGGGAAAAAAAGAACCACAAACTTTTTAATCTTTAAAAAAGCTACAAAAATCATTAATCCCTCTTTATTCGTATATACGCACAGATATCTTTATTGGAGAAATGATAACTGTAGCTTCATAAATTTATGAAATGACTATGTTTTCATTTGACTGGAAAACCACAGATTAGGATGAGACCTAACTGATTTGGGCATTTTTTTTTTCTGAATAGTTATTATGTTGGCAGCTGTTCCAAAGCCCTTGTGAATTTCTGGCTAAAGGAGAAAATACTTGTCAATGTTTCCATTTTATGATAAAAGTCAAGTTCACTGACAGCCATATTATAGGCTTTCCTCTGGGGCTGTTATTTGGTACACAGTTTTGAAAATCTTAACTGAAAAGTTTTAAGAGGTGGTGACTCTAAGAGTTGTAGGAGAGAAATTTGACCTCCCCGAAATGCTAGAGTATACGGTTCCAAATGTTCTGCTGGTGAGAGTTGTGGGTTTTTAAAACGACAGTTGCAAGGACTTTTAAAAAATAAATGATCCATGCCATGAGGCTCTGACCTTACCATACTGAATGTTTTTTCTTTCCTCGTTTAGAACTACGTGTGTTCAAAGTAGAAGTTCTTTCCACAAGCTAATGTTGTCGGGATCAGAGAGGCTAATGTTTTGGCCTTTGTTTGGGGAGTGCGACTTTTGAAATATGAGCAAAACTAGAAACAAAACCAATGGTGGAATTTCATTATATTGTATTTCTCCTCTGAAACATATAGCCTTCTTCCTGTATCTTTGAAATATTCTCAGAAGAGTTCCATCTTATTATCATTGTGTGATTTAATGCTAGAGTGGAGTTAATTTGGGGATAAATAGGACAAACCAATCCTTTATTTTAGTTTCTGAATCTAACAGTGAAAAACACCTTCCTTTCGACTTCAATCCTTTGAGATTTGTCTTGAATGCTACTTTTCATTACGGACCTATATAATGAATACAGTTGATAAATCTACCAAGGACTTGCCAGTTAAAAGGATGATAGATATCACCTCATGCCAGTCAAATTGGCAAAAATGAAGAAAATAAACTATAATATATGCTGGAGGGGCTGTGGAGAGATAGGCACACTAACACACTGTTGGTGGAGCTGCAGACTGGTACAGCCCCTCTGGAAAGCAGTGTGGAGAATCCTCAAAAAACTAGGGATGAACCCACCATATGATCCTGCTATTCCTCTCCTGGGTATCTTTCCAGGGGATTTAGAATCAGCACACTACAGTAACACAGTGAAATTGATGTTCATAGCAGCTCAATTTACAATAGCTAAATCATGGAAACAACCCAGATGTCCCTCACTGGATGAATGGATCCAAAAGCTGTGGTACATATATACCATGGAATTTTACACAGCAATTAGAAACAATGATATTGCAGCCTTCGAAGGTAAATGGATGGCTATGGAAGAAATTATGCTGAGTGAAATCAGCATAACCCAGAGAACCAAGGGTCGAATGTCTTTACTCATCTGTGGAGGCTGGAACTAGACCCTGGCCATTGAGAAAGGAGGTCTATTATCATGTTTTAAATCCAGATAAGGTGTAATGTCATACAACCTAAGGCATTTTAAAGATGAATTGGGAAGGAGGGGGGCGGAGTGATAAAGGTGGGTAATTGGGGGGGGCTCTTGGAGGTAAATCTAATCTTCAGAATTTATATGTATATATTATGTTATTTCATTAGAAGCTTGTTTGATTGTTCAACAAATAAATTTCTGAATAAAATAAATAAATAAAAAGGATGATATTAGTGGCTATAGACTGAATGTGTGTATTGCCATGCCTCAGATTATATACTGAAGCCCTAGCCCCCAGTGTAACTGTATTTGGAGGGTCTTTAAAGAATTAAGGTTAAATGGGGTCATACTGGTGGGACCCTAACCTGATAGAATTAGTGTCCTTATAAGAAGAGAAAGAGAGGCCGGTGCACTCTGTTTCCAGATCACAAGGAAGAGGTCCTGTGAGCGCACAGAGACAGTGGCCACCTACAGGCTGACAGGAGGCTCAACATAAAACCTACCATGCTGACACTGGGATCTTGTCTTCCCATCTTTCAGACTATGAGAACTAATTTCTGTTGTATGAGCCCCATAGCCTATAGCATTTTGTTATGGTGGCCCAAGCTCAGAAATATATTAGCCTTCACAAAACTTTAGGAAATTTACTGGAAAGGATCATTAACCAAGAAAGAGCAGACAGGGAGTGACCTTCTTTGAAAGAAGGCTGAAAGTAAAATCACCACACATTTTAATGAGGAACTATGGTGAACCCCACCCTTTAAATGAGACAAGTCATTAGCTTATGGGAAAGTTTTCAACCAGGTCTCAGAGTTCTTTGGGGTTATTAAAGGATTTTTGTGATGGAAATGGGTCTTGGAGATGTGCTTAATTTTTGTCACCACCATTCACTTCAATCCTTTTCTGTCAGAAAAGAATAAAGTTTGAGGTTTTAGTTAAAAAAAGTTAAAAATGTCTCCCCCCAATTCCAAAGCTTGGAGTTTTATGATAATTTGGCAAATATCTGTTTATTCAGTTTGAAATTCAAAGAAATTTTTTGTTACTTAAAAAAAATAAGTAACCGTAGATATGCCTATGAAATTTCTGTAGCCGTTATAGCTATAGATAACTAAAATAAAGATTATATATTAAGAAATCTTTATGGAATTTCTGTCTTTCTTAGTAATGCTTTGCATTTGTTAAACCACAAATGGCTTTGTCTAAAAGCAGAAGCTTTTTTCTTTTAAATTCAAGTGATCATTGTCTTGTCTTAATATTTTTAATTAATGAACACAATATCTTTTTGTAGCAAGATGAGGCATATTTATTACATTTTTTAATTTTACAGATGCACAAACATACCAGTGTAGTCAACAACCATATTCTCTGTACACTAAGACCACCGGAAGCTCCACACATGTTAAGTTTCTTTGAGCTGTTGAAAGGAAAATAGAGGAAGAATAGGGCTAATCAAGCATGGAATAGTGGGAATGTAGGAAGCACAGCTATGGAAAAACAAGAATGCAGGGCTGGGATGCAGCTCAGTGGCAGAGCACTAGCCTAGGATGTGCAGCCTGGGTTCCATCCCCAGCACTGCAAAACAAACAAAAAAGAAAGACAACTTTCCTAGCATAAGAAAGTGGAATTAATGAGCAGTGTTCTTCAAAACAGTCATTTTGGGAGAATTTGTATTTATTTCAATAAGAGCTATAGGAAATCAATTTAAAATAATATCAACTAAAAGGAGTCCTATCTGTTAAAAATGTTGATGCTGGAGGCTGGGAGGTGACTCAGCGGTGGAGCACTTGCCTGGCATGTGGGGACTTAGGTTGGATCCCTAGCACCATATACACAAATAAATGGAAGAAACAAAAACAGATGAAAAATGCAAACAATTAATTCTTTTCCTGTCTCTCTCTCTCTCTCTCTCTCTTTCCCTCCCTCTCTCTCTCTCTCTCTCTCTCTCACACACACACACACACACACACACACACACATATTTCTCTCTCTTTAATAAAATGTTGATGCTGGGAAAACGAAAAACTTCTGGAGATGGATGGTGATGATGGCTGTCCACAATATAAATTTACTTTCTGCCACAGAACTGTGTTAGGCTGGCTGGGGGCGTGGCTTCAGTCAAGTCACGGAGGCCATACCAGCTGGCTAAGGGGCAGGGCAAAGGGCAGCTTCCCTCCCCCCCAAAAAGTACAGCCAATCGGGACACTGTTGGAAAAGCTCCAATGGATTGATGGATCCACCAGTCAATCTCTGAAGGACCAACTCCATCGTCAACTTCCGGTTAGCCAGCACAACCAGCTGCCTGGTGAAGGTCCAGGGCCATTTTCTCTGCCTGCCAATCTCCCTGCCAGCTGTCACTTCCCATGCCCACCCTCATTATGGTGGCGCAGGTTAAATTGGCCAGAGAGCAACAAGTCCCTGTAAACATCTCTGCCTGAATTTACACCTGTATTATCATTACTCTTTTTTCTTATTTTTACAAACTGTACACTTCAGATGGTTAAAGTGACAACCTATATGTTATATGTATTTTACGACAAGAAAAAATAATGTGGATTTGATGAAGATAGCACAAAGAATGTTGAAAATCATAAAATGAAAGATAATTCTGGTGCAAACCTAGCAAAAAAAGTGTTGACTTTGAAATCACCTCCAGTGATAAGGAGGAACTGTGGAAAGTCACTCCTCCAGTTGTTCTACGCCGGTAACACAATGCTCAAGCACATTAGCAATTCATCATTTTGGAGAGTTATAAATCATACAATAAAATTAGTCTGCTAACTTTTGGTAACCTTCTGATTTCTGAAAAATTGAGAAGATGTGTATGTGTCAGTGTGTGCTTAAATTTACATTATGGGAATTTTCTATTTTCGGTGCTTCGTCTCTCTCCATTAGCTCAAATAATTAAGAGTTGGTACTCAAAGTGAATTGAAATGAAATTCCCCCCAATCTGGAATTTCAAAATGGTTTGCGAGAACATTTTAACTACCATTTCACAAGTCAGTGGAAGGAATGAGCAATTGTTCAGTGGGGCAAAAATCAGTGTTTTGAGTCAGAAACTAAGTTAGTATTTCTTATGTTAAGAAAGGTCCTGTTCTGTCTTTTCTATGAACACTCTCATTGTTATATAAATAAATTTAGGGTTTTCAGACTTTATAACCTAAGGCAAGTCTTTATAGAACAAAGGCAGGTAATGAAGAAATCACAGTTGTAATTTTTCTTACTATATTTTTACTTTTAATTGACATACTAGTCATACAGATTTATGGGATATGTGTGATATTTCAGTACACATACACAATGTGTAATAATCTGATCAGGGTGATTGTCATATCAATTCAAACATTTATCATTTGTCAGTGTTGGGAACACTCCAAATCCTACTAGCTCTTTTGAAATGTACATTTAATTTCTGTCAACCATAGTTATCACACTGTGCTATAGAACTTTAGAAGCTCTTCTTCTTATCCAGCTCCACCTCTGGACCCACTAACCATTCTCTCTCCGTCTTCTCTTCCTCCCCCACCACAGTTTTAATTTTAAGGAGATTTCAGAATGCACAAGTTTAGCTTGGATTGAAAGCAAACCCTGGGGTAGATATTGTAGAATTCTCTCAAGATTGACCTGCCAAGGAATGGTTAGGGATGGCCTTGCAGTTATGAGAATCTGTCTAGCTGCTTTGGGATTGGCATCCTCTCGGAAGGTGTCTCAAAGAAGGTGCCCACCTCAGGAGAAAGAAGATACTTCAGAGAGATGGACTATAAATTTGGAGAAAGATCAAAACTATGATCCAGCTATTCCACTCCTGTGTCTCTTTCCAGGGGATTTAGAATCAGCACATTGTAGTGACACAGCAATATCTATGTTCATAGCAGCACAATTTACTATTGCTAGGCTATGGAAACAACCCAGATGTCCCTCACTGGATGATTGGATCCATAAACTGTGGTTCATTTATACCATGGAATTTTACACAGCAATTAGAAACAATGATATTGCAGCCTTTGAAGGTAAATGGATTGCTATGGAAGAAATTATGCTGAGTGAAATCAGCTTAACCCAGAAAACCAAGGGTCGAATGTTTTCACTCATCTGTGGAGGCTGGAACTAGACCCTGGCCACTAAGAGAAGTGGTCTAATATCAGGTGTTAAATCCAGATATCATGTAATGTTACACAACCTAATACTTTTTTTTTAGAGATGTTGTGGGAAGGGGAAGGGAGGGATAAGCGTGGGTAATTGGGAGGGCAGTCTTGGGGGTAAATCCAATTTTCAGAATCTATATACATTATATATTATTTTGTTAAAATTTGTATGATTGGTCAACAAATAAATTTCTCAAAAAAAAAAAAAAAACCCTGGGGAAATATATATACGTATACACTAGACAGCAAAGAAATGAAGCTGTGTCAAGTAGTTGGGAGATTTTAGCAAAAAGCTCTCAATGAGTTAGGGAGGCAACTCTTTCCCCTCCCAGGGAGTATTTGACAATGTCTGGAGATATATTTGATTGTTACAACTTGAGGGAGGGTGCTCCTGTCATCTAGGGAGCAGAGACCAGAGATGCTGCTAAATATCCTATTTGTGTGTGGAGCAGCACCCTCTTACCCCAATATAGAATTATTTCACTTTAAATGGTGAGAGTTCTGAAATTCTGAAGTCCTGTAATAGAAAGGAGAATATGTAGGTGGGCAAGGAAATAGCCACAGCACAGAATTTGGCCCGAATATGGACCAAGGTATTGAATGTGAATTGGCAGATGTGAGCTGTGCTAAAGTGAAGGGGAGGAATGGTGGGTGGGTAGCAAATTCTTGGGAAGGTATTTTTGTAATACTGTTTGGTGCTATGGTTTGTAAATGTTCCCCAAATGCCCTGTGTTAAGGGCGTGGTCACCAGCCCCCTTGGGAGGTGACAGAACCCTTATGAGGTAGGTCCTAGTGGAAAGAAGCTGGGTCGCTAGGCTATGCCCTTGAAGGGTATAGGGGGACCCTGGTCCTTTCCTCTTTACTTCTTAGCCACCACAAGGTAAATGGGTTTCTTTTGCCAGACCCTCCCACCATTTTGTACTGCTTTTCCACAGGGACCAAAGCCACTGAGCCAAGTGACTATGAATTGAAGCTTTCAAAGCCGTCATCAGCCAGTACAAGTGAAACGTAGAAGAATCAAGAGACTGGGGTGTGGGCAATGTGGAGGCGATTCTGGTTTAAGAACACATGCATATCATATTGTTACTTTATAAGCATTTATGATTGGACAAGTCAACTCCTTAATAAAAAATTAAAAAAAAAAACCCCAAAACTGTCAGCCAAAATCAACCTGTCGTCTTTTGAGTTGTATTTTGCCACAGTGATGGAAAGTTGACAGACACAGTTGGGGTACCACTGGGGGCTAGCCAGTGAATCCAGGACAAGGACAAGAGTTGAACAACGTTTTGTCAGATAATGTGTCAAGTCTAGAGAAGAAGAAGCCAGTTCCAGCGCGTTAGGAAGCAAAATGAAGGGGCAAAGACCCTATGTGATGGCAAAGGAGGGCATGAGCAGGAGACTGTGAAGGAACAGTAGGGAGATGTGGGAGATAAAAAGTATCGAAATAATGGTTCTGAGGGGGAGAGGTGGCTCAGCGGTAGAATAATTACCTGGCATTCGTGAGGACCTGGGTTCGAACCCCAGCATACAACTAAGTGTCAGAAAAACAAAACACGGATGAAAAAATAAATACGAATGATTCTTTCTCTCTCTCACTCTCTTAAAAAAAACCCTAAGAAACAATAACGATGGTTCTGACACATTATATTCACTTGGGGAACCATAAGAATACTGATGTCTGGATCTCGTCCTAGATCTGCAGAATCCAAGTTTGGGCAGGTTTTGAACTTCAAATATGTGCATAGACTTTACCCAAATGTTTCTCATGTGCAGCTAGCATTGAGAGCTGCTGTTTTAGGTCAATAAAGTCTAGGATGGAAAAAACAGAATGACATAAGCTGCCATCTGAAATTAGGAGCCACTTGTCCTCTGCCCCTGTGTCTTGCTGTCTTTTGCAGAGTTGTGTGAGGGCTGTGGCTGGGAAGTACACATGCCAGGAGGTTGAGGCTCAGCTTTCAGGGGCCTTCTTGGCTTCAGTCCTGAAGCTCAGGAGGGCAGAACAGGGCCAGCAGGGCCTCCCTTCTTATTAGTGATGAACGATGGAGCTTTGGATTTGAACTTCCGAAGAGTTCCTAAATTAAATTACTGAGATTTTACTTTGAAATGAAATGACTTAGGAGTAAATGTAACATTAACAATGAAAAGCCTTTTTTATTCTGTGTGTGTACATGTGTGTGTATTATTCTACACATACATATATATCCACAGGTATACATGGACATGAAGAGAATGACAGTATAAGAGCAGAAGCAAAAGGCAATCGAACCCTGCATCTTTTGGAGAAAGTATTTGCCACCTCAGTACCCAGTGAACAGAGGTGCCATGGGACCTCTCCCAGCCTCCTTTTCAGGGGAGCATCCCTTATCTGCCTTCTCCAGATCTTCGAAAACTTCCCTTTCTAGCAAAAGTGCAAAGTGAATGAAAGCATCCTTTGTCTGCAGATTCCTGGGACCCTTTCAAAGCGAGTGAGTAAATGACTAGTGGTGAGAATCTGTTCTGATTTCATTTGTCCCTGGCAGGGCCCGGTGGCAATTTAATATTCTTTATTATTATTTTACATGCAACTTCCTTCCTAGCTTATGATTCCTGTCAGGACTGTGTATTATTACCCATTAGTCATTTTTCTCGGGTTGGCTTATAATGCTTCAAAGGAGAGCTGGTGTATTTCAGTAATTTTGCTTACAATTTAATTTGTGTTCTCTAGAATCCCAATTGAGTTTCATCAGCACATTTCAACATACAACAGCTGGGCCCCTGGATGGGATCATTTACATACCTTAGCAGATGAAGGCTAAGCACCAGGAAGCCAGAATCTGGCCAGATCTTTTCCCAGAGCCTCACTTGACATTTTTGGAATGAACACTGTCTCTGTATTTGTGACTTTGTCAATGACAATATTCTGTGAACACTTAAAAAAGAGTTGGTCTCCAGGTAACTAGTGAGCTCAAACACTTCTAAAAAGCCTTACAGGATAACCAGAACATATGGGCTTACTTCTGTGTCAGGTAGAAATATTTCCCTGTTCTACTGCAAACATGTTTATTATTACACAAGTGGTCAGAGAATCAGTTTCTTCACTGGTCAGCAATTACCCTGAAGGCATCATTGGGACTGAGCCCCTGAGCGGGACTCTCTAAATATCTGACATTATTCAGCCCGGTAGTGAGAATGGACTTGTGCGAGGCTTGTGGAAAACTTAGATTTCTTTTAACCATTATCTTTGCTTTCATTCAGATTTTTGAACTTAGCCTTGTGGTAGGCTCAAAAACGTCCCCTTCTCAAAGGTATGGACACACTAATTTCTGGAACATGGGATTGTTAAGAAACAGCTTTGCAGGTGTTGCTCAAGTTCAGGGTTTTGAGGTGGGGAGGCAATTCTGGGTTTTCCGGATGGGTCCTAAATGCTATCACAAATGTCCTTTAAAAGGGTGACTTGAGCACAGAACACACCGGTCATGTGACCACAAGGTAAAAATGGGCTTGATGGGACTATCAATCAAAGATTGCAGCAGCAGCCACTGGAAGCTATAAGAAGCAAGACTGGATTTGGGAGTGTGGCCCTGCTGATACCTTTTCCTCAGCGTAGTGAAACTGATTTTGGATCCCTGGCCTCTGGGTATGAGAGAATAAATTTCTGTTGTTTTAAGCCACCATGTTTGTGGTAATTTTTGCTATAGCAGACACAAGAAATGAAGATTGTCCGTAACAGTTTACCATGTGGTTCTTGGACAGGTAGGTTATTTACAGAAGTCGTGATTCTAGTCTATCAGTGTCAGTCTTTTTAATCTTCTGGAAATGAATTGTTAATTTACTTGATATTTTTCATTGACAGCTCATTTGTAATCCATTATTCTAAGTCCTTTCTGGTTGGGCATGTGGGGACCTGTAGGGTAGAGGAATTGTAGGATCATTTGATCTGCTAAAGCAATCCCCAGACTTGGCACAAAACAGGTAAGCCACCTGTAGGATTCAATATTCCAAGAAGGAGAGAAAATAGTTTCTGCTGCATACTGAATGTTCATCATGTCACCATTTTATTTCTCTTTTCAGTTTCTATGAGATAGATAACTTGCTGAATTTTATCATCATAAAATAGTGTTCTACAAGGTAACTTAGAATTGGAATTATACTCTTCTGAGCAGCTACTGAAATGAGTTACAGATTGTTTTAGTGAGTTTTTTTCCTTGCTGTGACTAAAAGACCTTGACAAGAGCAATTTTGGGAGGAAAAGTTTATTTGGGGCTCTCAGCTTTGGAGGTCTTAGTCCATAGACACCTGAGTCTATTCCTTGGGGCTCAAAGTGAGGCTGAATATCACAGCACAAGAATGTGGAGGTGGTAATCGGGTCAAGGCTTGGCTCCAGGAAGCAGAGAGAAAAACTCCATGCTAGATACAAATTATATACCCCAAAGCAGGCCCCCAATGGCCCACCTCCTCCAGCCACTCCCTACCAGCCTATGGTTGCCAGTTAATCCCTCTCAGGAGATCAACTCACTGATTGAGTTAAGGCTCTCATAACCCAATCATTTCACCTCAGCCTTCTTGATTTGTCTCACACAAGCTTTTGGGGGCATCTTTCACCCAAACCATGACACAGATTTTGTGTTTCTGGACTGAAGTGGGCAAAATGGAAGCAGGATATCCTTACTCCATTTAGTTTGTAACAGAATACTATTGAACTTCACCAAATGTCACATAATTTATTTTTTGGTTTTGAACCTTATATTTTATTTTATTTATTTATTTTTAATTTATTTTTTATTAGTGCATTATAGTTTTACATAATGTTGGGATTAGTTGTCACATATTCCTAAATGCACACAATTCAGCAATACAATTTGTTCAATATCCGCGCCCCCTGCCGCCACATCCCTCTACCTCTCTCCTCCTGTCTCCTGATCCCTTGCCTTTCTTCTGGGTCCTATATTGCTCCTAAAAAACCCAAATACAGTGACATAATTCTTATACCTATGAAGAACATTTTATATATATATATAGTATACAGTGACATTTATAACGGCTTGGAATGTACCTTGCTTTATCTCAGTTCCAACATTTCCCCTTCTCCTCCTTTCCTATCATTCCTTGTTATTCTTCAAAATATTTGACAATGGGATTTAAACATTTTCGTTTTTGTACAGGTATGCAGCATAGCTTGTTCAAATATCTTATGAAGTATCTGGCAACTGCATTTCTTAAACATTAACATTTTGCATTTTTGTTCTATGGATCTAATACATGAGTTTGTCTACTTTACTCCCAAGCCTGGGTTTAGGTCCAGCCTCCACAAATGAGGGATACCATTGGGCCTTTGACTCTCTGGGATTAGCTGACTTTGCTCAGCATGATTTCTTCCAATGCCATCCATTTACCTTCAATAGATTCCATATCATTGTTTCTAACAGGTGAGTAGAACTCCATTATACATACATACCAGAGCTTTTGGATCCATTCATCCAGTGAGGGGCATCTGGGTTGGTTCCATAATTTAGCTATTGTAAATTGAGGTACTATGAACATGAATTTTGCTGTGCTGCTGAAATGTGCTGATTCTAACTCCTCTGGGAAAATACCCAGAAGAGGGATAGCTGGATTGTATGGTGGATCCAACCCTAATTTTTTGAGGAGTCTCCATACTGCTTTCCAGAGCAGCTGGACCAGTCTGCAGTTCCACCAACAGTGTGCTAGTGTCCCTATCTCCCCACAAGCCCTCCAGCATTTGTTTTTATTTGTAATCTTCATCTTTGCCAGTCTGACTAGAGTGAGGTGAAATCTTAAGGTAGTTTTGATTTCCATTTCTCTGATTGCTAGACACTGTACTTTTTAGGAATCACTGAGGGTAATGGGAGCCTTTGGGGGAGCCAATTTTATACAAGTTGTGGTCCCTAGTAAAATGTTTTGGTAAAGCTAATGAATTTTTAGTTTTAGCCAAGGTCCTGGAAATATGTATGAAATAAATTTCTGGAGCTTTAAAAATTGTTCTTCATAAAAACACTTTGAGTTTTTCTATTTAAAAACCAAAGAAACACAATTATTTTTATAATCATCAACCCCTCATTAGGCAATAACTGCTTCTTACAGGAGATAATCAGAACTTTATCATCAGGGAAGAAAAACTGAAATGGTTTTCTTTTGCAATGAATTTCAATACATGTTGCATGTGGCTATCAATAAGCAGGTATTTTTTGAAGACTAGCAATTTCATAACAAAAATCATTAAGCAACTTCTTAGGTAAATGCAAATGATTCTATTTTCCCAAGTATCTACTTGATGGGAATAATAGAATTCTTCAAAGATAAGTTTGAGCCATTTGTAGAGAAATCTATACTTAAGCTTAATTTTGTTTGTGGGCAAGTACCTAGGAGTTTACAGTGTTTATATGCCTTCTTCCTCCCTTCCATAATTCATTCCAAGACACTGTGGTAAGTATTGATTGAAGTAAATAAAACAATGTTTTTGCTATTAAATGTTTCATTATAGTCCTCGTGAACTTTCAAAGCTATTGTGGGCAAAATAAGTCTGAGATCAGATAGAGAAAAGAAGCCATAAACCTCTTAACAAAGCCTAGAATGTTATATTTCATCATATTGAGAAACAGGTTGTACAGGTTGAGTATCTTTTATCTGACATGGTCGGAACCAGAAGTGTTTCAGATTATGAATGTTTTTTGATTTTGGAATATTTGCATATACATAATTAGATATTTTGGGGGATGGGATCAAAGTGTAAACATGAAATTAAATTTGATTTCTATATACCTTTCATACAGCCTGAAGGTAATTTTATGCGATATTTTTTGTATACTCAAACTCTGACTATAACTCATCATTTTTTTATTAGATGGATATAGAGATACAATTGAGGGGGAAACATTATCAAACATTCAAGAACCAATGTATATATACCTAGTTATCCAGGGCTAATGCCATATCATGGATGTCCAGCTTGGGTTCCCCCTGTTGCTGTTTTCCCCAGAAGAACTCCTGAGTTAAATGGATATCTCCTGGAGGGCAGAGATCTCCTTCTGAGATGGTTCCCCCATATTCCCACTCTCCAGTCTCCTAGGAGTTCTTCCTTCACCCTCTCTCTCCCATCCCCCTCCCTAAGCCTCCAAGTATCCTAGGGAGTCATCTCCCTGTTGTGTTCAAAATCATACAATTTGAAGTTATTATTAGCTTAGCTGTCTAACATACTGCTTCCCCATGTATTCTAGCTTCCACAGATGAGAAATACCATTCGGCCCTTGAGTCTCTGAGATTGGGATACTTCACTTAGAATAATTCGTTCCATCTCCATCCATTTGATATCAAAAGCCATAATATCGCCTTCTCTAAAGGCCGAGTAGTATTCCATTGTATATAAGTACCAAAGTTTTTGTACCCACTGATCGAGTGAGGGGCATCTGGGTTGGTTCCATAATCTAGCTATAGTAAATTGAGCTGCTATAAACATTGATGAAGCCATATCTCTATAATATGCTGATTCTAACTCTTTTGGGAAAATACCCAGAAATGGGATAGCTGGGTTATAAGGTGGTTCCATCTTTAATTTTTTGAGGATTCTCCACACTGCTTTCCATAGTGGCTGAACCAGTTTGCAGTCCCACCAGCAGTGTAACAGTGTTCCTCTTTTCCCACAGCCCCTCCAGCGTCTGTTACTGTTAGAATTTTTCAGTTTTGCCACTCTAACAGGAGTGAGGTGGTATCTCATTGAAGTTTTGATTTGCATTTCCCTTATAGCTA